>WBNH01000224.1:21950-101625 GCA_013401255.1 Urocolius indicus | reverse complement strand
CTGCCACCATCACTCCTGTGCCACCATCACTGCCCTGCCACCATCACTCCTCTGCCACCATCACTCCCCTGCCACCATCACTCCTGGGCACGGCGCTTTGACCACAGCCACGGGCTCTCCCAGTGACCTGGAGCAGGGCAATTGCCCTCCCAGAGCAGCAACAAGTCACCTAGGGGCTGGCTCAGCCTTGGCTTTGGGGCAGGACTTGTCTGGAAGAGACATTGTCTCTTAATAAAAGCTGACCTTATTTCAGAGAAAAAATGAGAGGGGAGAGCCAGGGGAAAGCAGGTTTTTCCTCCCTCCTTGTCCCAGGCTGCACACCTGCAGTATAAATCATCTCAGGGAATCTGCTTGTAAAAACATGATCTTGCCCCACGTTCTGGGGTGGGTTTCTGTTTGGCTGCTTTCTTTCTTCATATCCCAGGTTAGGGAAAAAAGCCACAGCAGAAGGAGAAGGTGCAGGGAGAGCCTGTGGCTGCGGGAAGCCGAAGCCCTGCCAGCACAGCTGGCACCTGTTCCGTGGCAGGATGCTCAGAGCCTGAATCCCAGCTGGGAACACGGGAGGAGATGAGGCCAGGGAAGGCACAGCCTTCTCCAGGGGCTTTTCCACAATAGCTTCAGTCTGCCTCAGGGAGGAGTGGGTGAGATTAAGCTACATGTTGCTGTGGTAGTGGGAGGTGATTCCAGGCAGGTCGCTGTCATTACTGGAGTTCTGGCTGCTTTGGGCCTGGCATCTAGTGCCCAGTGCACGGAGCAAACCGCAACAGGCGTCGGAGGCTCAGCTTGAGTGTTACGGTTAATTGGTGATTCCGAGCTTGGGGGGTCACTCCAGGATGCTCTGTGTGTCCTGGGAGTCAAGAAGGGAGCAGCAATAGCTGCCACAGACGCTCAGGGCTCAGCCAGACATGGAACCTGCAGCTGGTGACGGTGGCAGGTCTCAGTTCCAGGTTCTGGGCTCAGAACTCCTGATCTCTGGTGTTGCCGTGTCTAAGGAAGATGAGGCAACAGCCTAGGAGAAGGAGATGCTGTGAAGGCAACAGGCAACCCCGTGCACAGTCCCCTGGGCAGTGTTGGTCCCCAGATCCATCAGGGCAGGACAAAAGTTTGTTATTGCCAATGTTCTGTCTCCTTTCAGCTGTGAAAACAGTGGCTGAAACATCCGTCCTTCTGTGCTACTCCTGGTGCTGCCAACGTTGGGACCCTCCAAGGCTGCGCAGGGGAGGTGAGTCCTGTCCCATCTCTGCTCATTCCTTTCCAGGCAGCAGTAGTAAGACATTAGCACGCTGCAAACCTGTGAAGGGTAACCACAGCCCCATGGGTTGGGCTTTGGTGTGTCCTTAGGTGCAGGTGAAACTCTTTTATTTGTAACTGTTGTACTTAACAGGTTAGTGAGGCAGCAGAGCAAGGGCACTGTGTGGAGCTCATTGCCTGGCAGGGGTGGCTGGGGACTGTTGGCTCCTCATGGGTTGGTTGGGGAAGCTGTAGAAAAAATGTGCTCAGTGATTCTCCTCCATCTGTCAGGAGAGTTGCAGAGCCACGGGTGACTTTGTACTGCGTCAGCTTGGGGTACACAGAAATGCTGAGGCACGTCCACACATGAGGCTCTGCTCTCGTCCCTGCAGCTGAGGGAGCCTCAGAGTGCTCCTCATCAGTTGAGGGTTCAGTTTGCTCCTTGCAGGGGGACGGCTCAGATCCCATTTTTAAGAGCTTTCATGCTGACAGAAGTGGTGCTGAGAGATTTTCAGTGCCTGGGTGTTGTTACATTCCTTTCATCGCGTGTTTAAAGATTGTGTGATGGCTTTTGATGACAGTTTTAAGGAGAATTAGAACTTTCTGATCCTGTTGGAGTTTGGGACCTGCTTTCCCTGGGCAGCAGGGATGGTGAGCCTTGAGCACAGCAGTTACCCCACAGTGCACCCTGGCAAAGCGAGGGGAGAGGAGTCTCCCTGTCAGCACCCTGATATCACTCCACAATCCTGACAAGAATCACTCCTTAACCCACAGGGTCCTTTCCAGTGGCCTCTGCTGCTGATGCTTCAGGGAGATGTGCCGTTGTGGGAAGGCTGAGACTTGAGAGTGGCATCCCGTGCAGAGTGCTGGAGCCTTGTGAGAAGGATCCGGCAGGAGATGCACACGCCAGGAGGCTCGCAGCCCCAAACTCCCCAGTTCCTGAAAGGCTGTACTGCAAGATCCCGTTTCCCTTACTAATTTCTTGCCATTAAACACACTTCCTTGGAGTGCAGGGCCCCAGGGTGCCCATTCCAGTGCAGCTCAGCCTGGGGAATGGCTTTGGCTGCACTTATGAAGGTGTGAAACCAAAACGTGCTCTGCGGCGTCCCCGTGTGTGGGAGGGGATGGACACGAGGGGAGGGTTGGAGCCACCATTTGGTTCAGTTTCGTGGGAATGCTTTTTACTGCTGTGTTCAGTGCTGGGCCCCTCACTCACTGCCAGAGGGACACCGAGGGGCTGCAGCGTGGCCAGAGCCAGGGAAGGGGCTGGGGAAGGGGCTGGAGCACAAGGGTGCTGGGGAGGGGCTGAGGGATGGGGATGTTGAGCCTGGAGGAGCTGAGGGGAGACAGGAGCAGGGTGTGCAGCTCGCTGATGCCCTGGCAGCCCCTCCCCTGCCCCCCAGCGCCGCGGTTACCTTTGTCCAGGACGGGCCCGAAGATGGCCAGGCTGTCGTCGATGGTGGTGCAGTTCCAGCGGCGGCCCCGGAACTGGTGCTGGCACTCCTGGATGCCCAGCTTCACCCCCTCGGCCACGCTGGGCATGATCTCGATGTAGTTACGGCAGAAGCGGAGCTGCTTGGGGACGAGGCCGGGGATGGAGCCGCAGAGGATGGGCTGGGACCCCAGGGAGCTGTACTGCTGCCCGAGTGCCAGGGACCTGCACAGGGGGCACAGAGTGGCGTGAGCCTAGGGACCCCGGCACTGCGATGAGCCCCGTGAGGCATCGCTCAGAGACAGCAAACAGGCCCTGCCTGAGGAAACAAGGAACTTGCTGCTGAATAGCACTGATGGGAAAGGGGTTGCACACCTGCAGACGCTCTGGCCCATGGGCACGGAGGGGGAGGCTCCAAGCTCTCTGCATGGAGACACACAGAGCCACTCAGCGGACTGCCGCGTGTCTGAGGTGTGCCGTGGGGCTGGCGGGTCTGACAAAGGAGTTGCACCAGGGGCAGCAACACCTGGAGGTAACCTGGGAACACCCTGAGACACTGATGTGAGAGCTCCTGAGTCACGGCCAAGGAGGGAAGTGTCCTGTCCCATGCCAAGCTCAGCAGCAGAGGGAACTCCACTTTCTGGTGAGGAACCCCCACGGTTCCTGCTGAAGGACATCAGCTCTTAGCTGCAGATGTGCTGCATCCAGCACTCTCCAGTTGACTCTGTGGTTCCCAGTGGTCAGTCAACACCGTCAGTCACCTTCTCCCCTTGCCTCAGCAACCATTAAACACAAGTACTCTTCCTAAATGCTTTCAGCACCGCTACTTGAGGGCTCTAAGGACCTGGTAGAAATAAAGCTCTTTAAACCACAGTAAGTCCTCCCACAGCACCTCAGGTCACTGCAGCACAAGGTGACGAGGCAAACATCCACCCTGCCTGTGCCCTGTGATGTCTCATCAATGCCCCACTTTGAGCCTGCAGCTCCTGCAGGGCCCTGGGAGAGCGATGCACCAGCAGGAGAGAACCAGGTCACGTCTCAGGTCTCACTTGCCACCCGCTGCCTTGGACAAAGCCTTTCTCTTCCTAGAGGCTTTTTCCTGTACTATTTTTAGACCTATTTGGCATTTTCCAGTTCTGGGCCAGGTTCTGTTTCAAACAGGCAGTGGCACAGACTGGAATCCCTTTGTGTTCCTGTGCTGAGGGGTGCAGGGGTGATGTACTGGGAGCCAGGAGTTTTCATCGTGGCTCTTGCTCTGTCCTTAGTGCTCTGTGAGCCCTTCCCTGCTCCCACTCTTCTTGCCGTTTTGCACTTCCCAGCAGAGGCATCATCACACACCTGCTTTTCAGTTCAGTAACAGGCTGTGCAAAATGACTGCAAGCAGAGGTGGATGATGAATACAAACCTTCCAGGAGAGCCAGGCCCTGCTTGTTTTGTTGTGGTGCATCTGGAGCTGTCTGGCTCAGCCTGGTGCAACACTCAATGTCTGACCAAGTGGCAGACCTTCATTTGAAGCTGAAGGATCATGAACCTCACCCCAGCTTGGACAGAGGTGTGCTCATCTGCTGTCTGACCTTTGAGGGGTATTTTATCTGGTGTAATAGTAATGTCTTTAATTATTGTAATTTGCTGACTGCAGCCCTTTGTGAACAGGGTGAGAGCCACATTCTTGGGTTTGTCTGAAGATCAAGAGCAGCAAGAGGAAACGTTTGCAAGTCAAAGCACGCAATATATATGCAGAGATGAGCTTGGGAAGTGCCAGTTCTTGACTGAATATGGAGAACAGAACGATGACACAATTCAAGTCAGGAACGGTGCAGTTTGCTAGGGAGCTGGAGAGCTCTAATGAATCCTGTGCCTCTGCTCACAAGTCACCCACTGTTTAATCCCTACTGAATACATCCAGAGTTTGGAGCTTTTCTGTGTCCCTGCCATGAGACGTGGCTGTCAGCCTAACCCTGCCTCTCCACCAGACTTTGCAGCTGCTGGTGAGCTCTGCAAAACAGACAGGAGCTTCATTTGCTTAAACATAGAGGTGCAGCTGAATGTTAGAGGCTGATCCCCCAGACAAGGATGAGCCCCATGGGCATGAGCATGCATGCATGAGGCGTTTTCTGTAGGCTTTACACACCAGATCTCAGAGAACAGAACTGTTTTGCCCGTCAGTGTGTTTGGAAATGGCCTCATTAAGTGGCAGGTATGAACTGCATGGGCTGCACACCACTCAGCAGCCTGTCCAATTCAGGTTCTGCCTTAATTTAGTCACACCTGAGGGCTAGAAACCTTCCTAAAACCTTCACAAAGGCAAAAGTTCACCCAGGGATCACTCCCAAACCCACAGCTGCTCACAAATGAGTTAAGCATCCCTGTGAGAGCTCTCCCAGAGGGACAGCTCAGGGGACTTCAGTCCCTCCATGTCCTGGTGAGTTTGATTGATTGTCCATGCAGCCCAGCGGTGCCTCTCGCTGGGAGCTGTGTCCTGCCTCCAGCTGCAGAGCCCTTTTCTAGCAATCTCTTCTAGGAGGCCTTAATCCTTCCCCCAGGCAGCACAGGACAGAGGGATGTTCCCAGTGCTGGGACTGTGCCCCACAGGAGGATCTTGCAGAGACCAGGAGTGTTCAGGGGCACAGCACCAGCTGGTTGTAAACTCGGATACCTGCTTCATTTGCAGGGAAAATGTTGTTTATTTCCAGAAGGAAACCAGGAGGACGCAGCATCAGTGAACTGGTGCCCTGGTCAGCGCGGGAGGCTCGGGCAGCCTGACCCTCGCCCATCGTCCCGGCTGAGCAGGGATGTGCCAGGGGTGCATCTGCTTTTGTTCGGAGATACCGCAATGATGACTGAAAAATGAGTGCTGCAAAGAAATGCTGTAGAGGAGGCTGCTCAGGGTCTGAGGGATTTGAGGAAGGGGCTAGTGTTGGTTTATTTTACCCTCCAATCCACTTTGATGCTGCAAAAGCTCTTGAAACACGTCCCAGGCTAAATGCACATTAAGGCCAGTGGAAACCCCCATATCTGTGCTCAGGGGAAACTGTTCCTTGCAAACTAAGATGTTGTTTTGTGTCAGCAGGATAGCAAATGGTCTGGTTATCCTGGAGTGATAATCCCATCTCCCTGTGACTGTCACTCGCCTGTGCTGCAGGTGAGGCAGCAGCAGAGCTCAGGAAAGCCCTTCCTGCACCAGCAATGTAATGCCTGGCACTGGCACTGGCTGAGGGGCCTCTCAAAATGGGGCAAAGTGTGACTGTTTCGCTCAGGAAGGAATTGCAAGCCCTCTGGCAGCTCACTGTGAATCCTGCTGTGTGCAGCACGTCAGCAAGTTGGTGCTGAAGGCTGCAGCAGTTGATCCAGTCTGGATTCACTCTGGGCTTGCTGTGAGCAGGTTCCCATCCTCCCCATCCACTGTGCTGGCTGGAGATGGTGTCAAAATAATGAAATACCTTCTGCAAGAGGTGGAGGGATCGTGTCCTGCTAAGTGTGAAGAGCTGTCAGCTCACAGAGAGGCCCCAGCGAAGGGGTGACCATCATCTGCTGATGTTCTGCTCAATAGGAAGCTGAGGCTGGGAGCACCTGGGCTGTGGGACGCCAGCTGCAGCCCCTGGGATCTGCTGATAGACACAGAGGAGGACAGACAAACTCTTCCGTCTGCTCTGGGTCCTGGGAGCTACTACCCCTTCCTGGGAAGTGAAGCGGTGCATAATGGATGGGAAAGAGTGGTTGCAAGCAAGACTTGTATCACTGAAATTGCCTCGGGCTCACCTGAGATTGGCAGTTCAAGCAGACAAGAGCAAAACAGGACTGGGCAGGCAGCAGACTCCAAGGAGAGATGGAGGGAGTGCACAATCCCTCTGACCACACAGGGCTTCTGCCTGGCTGAAGGGGGGCTGAATACCGGGCTCTGCTGCAGACATGCAAGTCTGGGGGAGGCAGATTGCCCGCCTGAGCTGGTGGGCCACAGTGGTCGTGTGCCTGTATGGAAGGTCCTTGCTAAGCTGCCTCCTCCTCAAACCTGCTGGGACCCTCAGCCAGTTTGCTAAGGGCTCGACGAGCCTCGTGCCAGGTTATTGCTGACTGGGCTTTGAAGCAGGATGGTGAGCCTGGCAGAGACACCGCAGCAGGAAGATGAAATGCCAGCGAGCGGATGGATGGCAGGGGAGGCAAGAAGAGGCTTGTCCTGCAGACAGGCTGGCAGAGCCTGGATTAGTTTAAGCTCTGAGCGTTTAATCCCAGGGAGACATGAATGGGAAGGAGGTTAATGGCCCAGTGATGTGGCAGAAAGGGAAAGCCAGAGAAGGAAAAAGCCAGGGTGGAGCTCAGGGAAGCATCAAGGTGATGTTGGAAGGATGTGGCTGGGGAGGAGCGTTCCCCACTCAGGGCAGCAGTGGCCATCATTCCATGTGTTTCTCATTCTTTGGTTTCAATCATTTAAGGAATTGCCCAAGGACTGCCCAGCAGCAGCAGAGCATCCCTCCTGAGGGGCACCATCCTGTTTGTGCTTGACCTTCCTCCTCCAGTCTAAAGGAAGGTCCCTGTTGTCAGAGGGATGTAGTTTCCCTCACTCCCCTCAGGAAGGGCATCTAAATTGTGCAGGTTTAGTGAAGCTCTGGGCTCAGAGGGGTGAGGCATCAATCAAGCCCCAAACATTTGTTCAGGGCTTATATGGTGAGATGGTTTCTCAGCTGAAAGCAGGAGTTACACATGGGTGCTGTGGCCAGGTTTTGCAACGTCTAAACCCAAAATGTGTTTTCTTCAGTCTCCCCCTGACATGCCAAATAATCTGCATCATGTTTATTTATTGGTGAACAGAGGTGTATAGGAAGTGGATGATGTCCGAGAGATGTGGTCAGGGGTGGGAGGCTGGGGCGTGCCAGGAGAGGTGGAGGGAGCTAGGCTGGTTTAGTAGGCAGGAAAGGAGGCTGAGGGGTGTCTAACAACAGCCTACACCTGCTTGTGGGGCAGCTGCAAATATGATGAAGCCAAATTCTTCCCAGTGGTATCAGATGATATAAGAAAGGGGAACAACTAGAAGTGGAGCACAGAAGTTTAGGTTGAGCATTATGAAAAAGTCCCTTTCCAGCTGCCCAGTGAAGAGGGGATCCCCATCCATGAGAGTTAGTAGGGTTCAGCTGGACAAAGCTCCCACTGCCCTGGAATGGTGCTGGGGTGGCTCTGCTCCAGGGGAGGCTGGACTGCACACACATAAGTGTCCTTTCCACCAGCACTGCTGTGTCCTGCTGTAACAGGCTCTGGTTTTTGGTCAGAAGGGAATCATCTGTCCCTTTGGTGTTACAACTTTCATCCGTGCCAGTCATCCAGCAGTTTGCTGTCAGTCTGCTTGAGGACAGGACACAGCCTGGGGCTGGGAGGGAGGATGATGAGAACACAGCTCCTGGGAGCATGGTGCAGGCTGCAGACACTTGTGCACCAACAGCTGTACAGACACAACTGAAGCGGTCACTGCACAGCCATGCTTCAAGTCGGTGTTTCAGTGGTCCCTGCCTGTTGCTTGTGTTTGCCGCCAAGGCAAACTAGCAGACTGCACTTTGACAAGGAGTGTGTCAGGTTGACACACATGGGTGCAGCAGACCCCCACGCTGCCCTCTTTGCAGAGACTCCTTGGTATCCTGTGCCCTGTGATGCGCTGGGGATGGCAGCTGCCCTCTGTGAGAAGCATCCTGCTCCAGACAGGAGCCAGCGCTGAGGCACACAGGGTGCTGCAGGTAACCTGAGTGGCAGGGACAGGGAGCTCTCTGGGCCCCAGGGATTGCTACCAGGAGAGGTGTAAGTTCTTTGATGTGAAGGGCTTTAGGGAAATGCAAATATTGCCAGTACAGGCAGGTCCAGACTAAGACCAGAAGTAGCTTTGGTGGGTGAAGGTTCCTGTGGGTGATGAGGTGGGTGCAAGGGCCGGGACATGTTGGGTGCTGTTATCCAGCGTCAGAGTGTCGCGTGACCTTCATTTCTTTGGCTTTCCTCCTGAGCTGAGCGTGGCTCACACCAAGCTGCCGGGGCCTCCTCTGCTCCCTCACACCGGGACCAGCCTCACTTCTCCACTTCAAGCTGCAGGGTGTGTGACCTGGGCTCGCTGGGTCACTGGTGTGGGAAAGCAGGCACTAGCTCAGTCTAGCTCATGCAGAGTCACTGTAGAGGAGAGGTATCACAGCCCAGACGAGCTCCCCTGACCCCACAGAGTTAGGGAAGGACTTCTCAGGTTGTGCCAGGGGGACCTGTCCTTGAATCTCAAGGCACGTGGGCTTCAAGTGGGTGAAGACCAGCTGCAGAGAAGGATGACCAAGGGCAGAAGGTTCACAGTGAGATTTTTTGGCACATGAGCTGAGTTCAGTCCTGTTGGTTTATTCTATTGGTTTTGCCCTTATCTCCTTTTGTCCTGTGGGCATGAACCTGCCACCCACCACCCTCATCCATGCACCCACTCAGACACCACTCTGCACAGCTTTTACAGCACAGCTTGCAAACTCAACCAGGATAGGGTGTCTCACCTGCCCTCCCCACACAACACCCAGGTGCTGCCCTGCCACTGACTAGTTTTGCTTTTGCTGAGTTAGTCTTCTGACTATTTAGCAAGTCAAATTGGTTTTGGCTTTGCTCAAAAGAGATGCCAGATCTGACACAGGTGAATGGGTGGGGGAGTGCTCAGCAGGGAGGGCCAGGTGCTGGCAAAGAGAAGAGAGATGGAGTGGTAGGTCTGTCCCCTTCTGAGAGGGCAGACTTTGACTTGGCTGCATCAGTTCCTTTCTCCCTGGTTGGAAATCAGCTGCTTGACTGAAGAAATGTAGAAACTTCAGCGTTCATCTGCTAGGTCCTGCAGTTGTAACTGGAATATGGAAAGCTCAGAAATAGCTATTGAAAGGAAAAAGACAGTGGAGGGTGACAGAGTTGTGAATGATTTTACTGGTGGTTGCTGCCTGTCTGTGGCTCTCTGCTCCCCCTCACCGTGACAGAACTTCTCTTTTCCCCCAGTACTGAGGCAGGAGGTAGGATGACGTGTGATAGCAACTGGCCAGCTCGGATATGAATCCCAGAGTGGTGGGGGCTGGAAGGGCCCTGCAAAGCTCCTCCAGCCCAAGCTTCTGCTAAAGCAGGGTCCCCTCTATCAGGGGGCACAGGAATATGCCCGGACAGGTTTGGGGACCTCCCAAGGAGTTGCCTGCCCTTCTCTGAGAGCAGCCAGCTCATTAACAGCCACACAGCGCTTTGCTGGAGCTGCTGTGGGCTGCCAGGGTAGCCACCTACAATGGTATCTCCATGAGAATGCAACCATCTCCTTTGACATGCAGCAACATTAAGTAAGACATCCGAGGGGAAGGAAGACAGTGTCATGTTTATGAAATTGGATTACTCAGCTCCCAGGCTCTGAGGGTTGCCTTCAGCTTCCCTCCTGGACACATTCACAATGATTTGTAACTTCTGTTGCCTTCATGGATTTCTGGCCAAGGGTGTGCTGTCTTACCCAGTTAAGAGCACGTGATGCTGCAGCCATTGCTGCAGAAGCTGGAGTGTTTTAAGCCTCCTCCTGGTTGTAAATAGGGTGTTAAACACGGAAAGGGGACAAAAGAGCAGTAGCAGCGAGCTGAGGCAGTGGCTTATGTTGACAGTTTGATTAGTCTATTGGAAAGACTTCTGAGAGATTATTTAGTTACAGTGAGCAGAAGGGGAAGATTAAGACTTTCTGCTTAGGAGAAGAGGGCAAGACAATGGCTGGTGAGTGGGAATTCAGACCAGCAAAATGCAAAGACGCAGGTTTCAAAGAAAGGAGACGAATGTCCAACACTTGTTGCAGATTCTCATACACTGAGTGTCCTCCAATCCAGCCTGTGCTCTCCTGAAAAGAACTGTTTGAGCTAATACAAATGAATTCCTCGCCCTTGGGGGAAAAGGATCAAATTCAGAGGTTGCAGTACACAGCTCTGGCTTTGCAGGTAAGACTTTTTTCCCTCCATCCTCTGGGTTCATGAGGAGGGAGAGCCCACATGGTGTGTGAGGCTGTGATTTCTGCTATAGTGGTCCTCTGCACGTTCCCACAGTGGCTGCACTGGCAGAGGCAGCAAAGGGAAGAGGATGTGCTGGGGCAGCCTTGGAGGGTCCAGCTTGGATCCAGCTCTAGTGTAAGGGAAGGCTTCTGGGAAATCCATGTTCCTCATTTCCTCTCCAAACATGATTTCCTCGCCTCCTTTAGCACTCAGTAAGGTACCCTTAAGTTACCTGGTGACAAACATGGGAGGACACAGGATGCTGTATGTGACAAGTTTAAGCCAGCTCAGTGATTTGAAGTGACATCAAGTGCAGACCACACACAAATCCCAGAGTCCTTGGTGCAGGGGCTGGCGGAAGGACAGTGGGTTCCCCAGAATGGCTGTGCCAAACACTCTCCCAGTACAAAGGCCTGTGATGCTGAACTACTGCCCTTAAATGCAGACAGCACTGAGGAAAGTGCCTCTGCCTGCCTCCACAGGGCTTCGAGAGGGTTAGTGGAGAAGTCCCTGTCCCAGCCCAAAGAGCAAAGGGAGCTCTGTCAGATGCCTCTCTCGCTGGGCTTGTGCCCAGGCAGAGAGCGGTGTCAGGCCTGAGCTGTTCATGGTTCCCTCCCACGTCAGGAGCCCTTTGCCTGGGGCACCCCCACAACAAAGGCCCTGGCAGCAGAGCCAGCAGCTCCCTGCAGGCTGCTGTAATCTGCCATGTCTGAGCAGGGCGTGGGGCAGGGACTCTGTGTGCATCCCTGACATTATCTCCCTGCCCACCGGCCCTGGATTAGCGTTGCTGCAGCAACAGCACTTGTGTAAGAGGAGCCCGTTCCGGAGAGAGCTGCTCCGGTTTGGGTGACTCAGGGCTCTGTCATGGGCATCTGCCTCCACCCCTTTGTCTTGGCATGGAACACACAGTTGGGCTCTGACTGATTTGCCAGCAAATGCTGGAAGGACAAGGAGGCAGGGGCAGGGGCAGGGGCTGGAGCCTGCTGCCCTGGCTGGGGTTGGTGACAGGGCTGTGAGCCGGGCAGCCAGGCTCTGGCATTGTGCTGGGAATGGCTGTGCAGAGTGGTGTCAGCTCCCAGAGCACAATCGAGGCATTTGCCATGGGAGAGGATGGAGGATCTGTTCTGCAGGGACTGGGATAATGTTCTTTGCTGGGGAATTTACATAAATGCATCTGATTTGCATATGCAGATGGAGGCTCTCGGGCTGCAATAAACACAGCTTGGTTTTCAGCCCTGCGAAGCCTCTGCTGCAAAGAGAGAGCTGAGATGTGCTGGGAGGCTCTGAGCAGCCAAGTCCTGGCAGGACTCTGGCTTTGCCACCTCCTCACAGGGGGAAAATTTACCTCTTCCATGTTTGTAAACAAATGATGTGATGGAGCCATGGAAATGTCCTTTCCTCCTGGGGTTTTTGGTCAGCAAGAGAGACGAATCAGGGCGACAGTTTGTACTTTTTCTTACAGGTTTGGTCACTGATGAGAAATTTCTTCTTTTTAATCACTGTGGGTCTGTCTTTTTGTCTGTTTTGCTTCCTGGGCAGTATCAGCCATACTGAGCTTAGCTGAGTGCAGAGCACCTGGGGAAGGTGGGTGGAGGGATGGGGACCCTCTGTTAGGTGGGATAAAGTGTAAGCCCAGGCAGAACTTACTGGGAATTCATTAGTGGTACCCTGGAGCCTGACAAAACTCAAGACACAAAGGCTAAAAAACACAACCCTGAAGCAAACGTTATTTGAGCATCCTTTCCTACGGAAGACAAACTTTGCAGTGCAAGTCATCCCAGGACTCAGTGGGAATTTTTACACCCAATTGCTCTTTTCTCATTAATAGTATTCAAAACCACATCAGAAAGCTGTTTTTCCAGTTTATGTGTGGCTTCCACCCTTGCAGCAAAACAAGGCACACCTGATAGCCAAGGTCTCCAGGCTCAAGGCAGAAATCAAGCGTTTGCTCCACCAAAACCTAACCCGTGGCCCAGCCTCACCAGCTGTCAGCAAGCTGTATGTCCCAGCCCAGCTTTCTGGCTGCTGGGACACGGGGCTCGTGTACTGAACACAGTAAGAGAGGACAACCAAAACTCAGGCAGGGCTGGGCAGTAGGGGCCTGTTTAGCCCGTGATCATTTTGTCGCCAATGTAAGCACAATCCTTTGAGTCAGGCCCCCTGGTTTGGACTGAACAAAGGCAGTTATTGCAGTGCAGGTAAGTGCAGTGGTGTTAGTACTAGCGGTGTGGTGGGAGATGCACATGGTCTGCCTCAGCTCTGGGTAGAGCTGTGCTAAGTGGAGGAGCATCCTTTCTGACCCTCTGGGAAGACTCATCTGTGTCCTCTGGGTATAAAAGACTGATTTTCAAGAACTTCAGCACTTAGTGTGCAAAGTTCTTAGTGCTGTTGCCACTGCAGCTCCCTATTGTCAGGCTCTTCCTAATCCACCTTGCAGTGCCTCTGTGCAAGATGCCATTTATCTGCACAGAGGCTGAGTCCCTCATTGCCCGCAAGGTATGAGATGAGTGCTGGTGACAAGGACTGTGAACACTGCAAACACGGCCCCAGCTGACCTGGCTTGTTGGTAGGACTTAAGCCTCCAAAGCTGTGATCCTGAACATTGCAGCACCGTTGCCTTGGTTTGAGGCAGAGGGTCTCTTTTTGTAAAGGCTTAAATCAGCCCCCAGAATCTTTCTGCTTTCTCACTTAACCAAACAGAAGCCACAGGTGATGCCCCACAGAGGAGCTTTCAGCTTCTGGATGGATTTGTGAGATTGACAGGAAAAAATGAGCAAACTGAAATGAAAACATGGAGATCACCATAACTGGGGTGCTGCATAAACTGCTGATGGGTTTCATAACAAACCTACTCAAGGTGGTTTGGTTGTTACCAGAGGTAATGAGTCCAGAACACATACAAGGCAGCAGTCAGTTTGAATTTAAAAAGACAACTGTAAACCTTCTGTACAGTGAGAACAACCCCCAACAGTGCAGCACTGGAAGCATCAGCAGTGGTGGCAAGCATGTGTTAGGAAAGCAGGTGAAAACCAGATCAGTGATGGGGGAATTGCACAGCTGAGGCATGGGGTGAGGGAGTGGAGATACCCCATGGAGGCTGAAACGGCAACTCCTACAAGAAAACAGATCACTCTGTGGCTTGCAGATAAGCCTGGTCCCAGCTATATTGTGCCTGCAGGTGATGGGAGTCATCTGATGGACTGCAGGCGCTTCAGCTGAGACCATTGTCCTAGTCTGCTGCCACAGCCCATGGAGCAAAAACATTACTCATCTCATTTCAGACCTGTGCAAGTAAAACTGTGCCACTGTCAGTAAGGCAAGTAGCAAAGATGAATCCACCTGCACTGCAACATCTGCAGTGGGAGGCCAGGACTGAGGAACAGGAGCTGAGGGGCGTTTGTTAGGGCTCCGCTGGGGCTGTAGGAAGCCCCTGTGACATTTCTCAAGGATCACTGCAAATTCCCCAGCTGGGTTTCTAGAAAGTAGCTGCAGGAGATCTGGATGACTCTGAGGCTTACAAATGGTATCAGAATGAAAAGCAAAATCAAGATTTTATCACCTAGCACTAACCCCTTCTGGTTTGAACTTGGAGGGTCTGTTTGTTGAGAAGGTGGAGGAAGATCTCCAGTGTCTGAGCCAACCTGGTGCTGCAGGGAAAGTGTTTCTCACTCAGAAATGAAAGGCACAAGTACCGGGAAAGCTGCCAGTTAGGCTTGATTAGATTTGTAAGATTAATTAAAACCAGAGAGGTTCAGAGACCTGTGAAAAGGACAAATTAGCTAATTAGCCACCTATCTTTAGGAAAAAAGGGAAACCTGTCTTCAGAAAAGGAATTAGAAAGAGTTTGGCTCCTTTATCACAGCAAATTTGCTTATCAAAGCACAGTCCTTTCATGTTACCAGAAGAGCAGCCACACTAACAGTCCTGATGATCAACATTTTTGTTGTTACAGGGTAGATATTCCATCTTTCAAGCCTGTGCAGCAGAAGCCCTTTCAGCCAAGGATGGCTCACAGTTTCTCGCTTAGTTGGCAGTGGAGACTTTCTTGAGGAGCACCAGCCTATCTGTCTACTAAATACCCTGGATGTATGACCTGGAAACAGACATCCTCTAACTAAGGTAATGTATTAGACAAGGGAGAGGAGGGAGGTTTCTAAAGGGTCATTGTCTTGCCAGTGGTTTGCAAATACTTTCTGTTTGGGATCAGTTTGGGATCTTTAAGCTAGTCAGAGTAAATGGTGAGTAACAGGGAGTTCCTGGGCTGGAAGAGGTGGAGACTTTGGACTGGATGATCTCTAGAGGTCCCTTCCAACCCTACCATTCTGTGATTCTATGATATGCCTATGCCTCAGTTTCCTTTTCAGATATTGTCATAAGAAAAGCTGTAAATCAGACGCTGTCATGATGCACAGACAGTGTTAAAAAGGCACCATTAACCATAACACAGTGTTTCTCAGGCTGTGCCTCAGGGAATGGGGCCCTCACCCTGAAAACTCCCAACTGAACAGGCTTAAATAATCCAGTATGACACCAGAAGCTTTTCCTTACATCCAGTACCACTGTAATACCACCTACAGTCTGGAGTAATATTAAACCACTTGCATTTGTAGATGCAAAATGAACTTCAGATCAGGTCAGCAAAAATGAGGCTGCATCTGCCAACAGAATGCTAAAATTAAGCTTTGAGTAGTTTAGGGAACATGAGCTGCAGCTCTTTACATATGGGATATGGAAATCATACAGCCCAGATGCTGTGGAGAATGACTGAAAGGGATGAGATTATGGATCAGGAGCTGCTGAAAGTCAGATTCGTCCCCTCCCAACAACAGCCAGTATCTGGTCTGCAGTCACTGGGTGCCTCTGTCTCCCAACACAGGTGAGAGACCAGGCGATTTTTTCCTTTCCAAGATCAGACCCGAGAGACTTTCTGGAGATCTACCATATAGAGAGCTGGCAGCAGACTGTGCCTTGATGATTTGCATCCAGCAGGATCCTCCATTTCTGGGAGAGAAATCCCAGCAGATGTGGGATATGCAATAGATTTGCATCTTGAGCAGCAGCCAAACTGAGCACAATTTCCACGATGAGCTCCTTTTAGAGCCATTGCCTTTAGGCATCTGGAAGAGTGTGCTCAAATAGAGAGAGAATGCCAGTGTACTGGATTTTCATTTCCAGGTATCCCTGAGACATGATCATACCTACATGGACACAGGTAAAATCCATGAATCCATCTTCGAAAGGCTTTGGTAGGAGCTTAATAATGTTCTAAGAATGGTAGCAGCTACTCAGAAGTATTCTGTGGATGGACAAAGGCCTTGACTTTATCAAGGGCTTACTTTGGATGTACCCACATTGCTGAATGGCTGGGCTCTGAAAGCAGATGTACTGTCACAGATTAAAATGAGCAGGACAGCAACTAGCAGCTGCTGAGACTGCTGCTGGACATGCCAGTGCTGTTTCACTCAGGCCTGGCAGAAATGTCAGAGCAGGCTCAAGCTGAGCCAGATTGCCATAGATGCTGCTTTGGCTCAACACAGGCCATGCAAAATGGATCTGCAGTGCTAAGAGAGCGTTAGCAGTGAGACACATCTGAACAAATACCATTGCTAACCCAACTGACCACGAGGTTTACACGGTGAGCATACAGTGGTTAAAGCAGCTTGCTTCTCCTGATGCAAGAGAGGACTTCTGCTGGCAAATGGACCAACGGCTCCTGTGCCTGAATGGTAGGTGAGGTGTGATGGATGGATGTATGGATGGATGGATGCCTATCTGCTGGTGGGCCCTAGAAGCTGAAATCTGTAGCACATTTTCTAGCTAAACACACGACAGTGATAACTGAAAGTGCTGTGCATTATATCTGCATATTCTCAACACACAGCACAATTCTTTAACCTTTGTGATATTTTGTATTTAAAGTTTGCTTTCTAGTTCTTTGAAACTGTCTACTTGGGCATTTTCCAGCTTTCCATAAAGACTCCAGCCAATAGTTTGTGTTGAACAGCTTGAGCTGGCAGTGGAAGGGCCTGACGAGCATCACCAGTGTCAGGTGGGAGATAACTTTCTGCCTCCTGATGATCTTCCCATGGTGAGAATGAGGGCAGTGTGCCAGGACAGGTGTGGAAATCAAGTGCCCTCAGAGTGCCAGCTGAATTATTAGAGAGGAATTTAAAAGCCAGAACTGACTGAGTGACCTTAGAGTCATATCCTCTGAGGACTCAGACTACCCAGGTCTGTACTGTGCCTGCAGGGAGGGAGGAGGGGCTGAAGGCATCCCTGCATCTCTCTTTGGCTCATGCATCTGGTAGATCAGTGAGCGCACAGCAGGAGCTGGAGACCAAGAGCCAAGACTGATGCGGTGAGAAAGCGGTAGCTAAAGACCTGTCATGTCCTAGCTGGAGCGGCAGTATCTGGTCACAGGGGTGATGGGAGTGATCACCAGGATTCAGCTTGTCACGTGTATGCTGGGCTGTGTGTCTCCATCACAAGCCTTGGATGAAGGTTCCTTTAGCTGTGCTCAGTGCTGGGGACTGAGTAGTCCAGGACCTGCCTAACACTTTGTGTCTCTTGTGGCACTGCTGTTGTCCCCAGCAAAGGGCGTATCACAGTCACAGAAATGATGGCTGAGGGGATCCCTGGAGGTCTCCAGTCCAAGAACTTGCTCAGACTAGGACAGGGTGATCAGGGCTTCATGCTGGCCACATCAAGTGGAGTGTTGATCTATTTATCTGATGAAGCAAGTCAACACCTGCTGGTGGCCTCCAGCATCCCCCACACCCTGCAGCCAGCCATGAGCTGGGAGTCCCATGGGGCCTGAAATACCCCTGAGTTTCCAGTGCTCTGGCATGGAGCCCCTTAGGTAGGTGTTTCCTTTTGTCAAATGCTGCTTTTAATGCAGGGTTTGGATGAACAGCAATTGCTTTGCCATTAAAACACCTCTTAAAAGCTCTTTGTGACCACTGAAAGGTACTTGTGAATTTGGTTGCTTTGGGGCAGAAAAAGAAATGTAAAGTCACTGTGTGAGTCAGAGCCCTTCTCCCTGTGTTCCCTGGCTCCAGGCTTGTGTGGGCTCTGCAGGGCAGAGCAGATCCCCGGGGCTGGGACTCTCCAGGGGACAGGAGTGGTTAGTTTTAGAGGGAACTAGACCTGCTGATCCTTAGGGAAATGTGCACTTTGCTTACTGCGCTGTTCTGTTGTGTTCCAGCAGCATTTCAAAGCTGTTACTGAACTCAAGACTCCACTGCACTGCTCTCTGCCATGTTGGGGAGAGAGAAAATCGACAAGAGATGCTATCTGGCCTTAACAACACTCTGCCAAGACCTGAGGTATGCTGAGGTTCACAAGGCTGTATACCCTCAGGGGCTCTCCTCTGGCAATGCTTAGGGCTGCCCCTGTGTGTTTGCTATATAGGACAGACACGAATCTGAGTTCCAGCCTGAAAAGCTCTTGCTTTCATGGCATGGACTGACCATCCCATTTGAATCACAGAGTCACAGAATGCTGGGGGCTGCCCCAGCTGCTGCTTAAGCAGCTTTCCCTGGCTCAGGGGGCACAGGAACATGTCCGGGGGGGTTGGGAACCTCCTGAGCAGGAGCCTCCACACCCTCTCTGGGCAGCCTGGGCCAGGGCTCCCTCCCCTCAGCACCAAAGGAGCTTCTCCTCCTGTGCCAGGGACACTGCCTGTGTGCCAGCCTGTGCCTGTTACCCCTTGTCTTGCCACTGGCCACCACACAACAAACACTGGCCCCAGGCTCTCCACACCTGCCCTTTAGGGACTGATCAGCATTGAAGAGATCCCCCCTCAGCCTATTCTCCATGCTGAACAGCCCCAGGTCTCTCAGTATTGCCTCACAGAAGAGGTGTTCCAGTCCTGAGCATCTTGGCAGCCCTTCACTTGGTGTGATGGTGCTGTGGCTCCCCCCTGGCCATGCCTGGCTGCAGGAAATGCTGAAGAAAACCTTTAAACTCATAAGACCCTGAATCACAGAATCTTGATGGTTGGAAGAGACCTCGAAAGGTCATCCAGTGCAACCCCCCTACCAAATACTTGTGGCCACTTAGTTGCTGACAGCTGTTCTCATGAGCAGCCACACATCACCCCAGCACCTTCCCTCCTCAGCCCTGGCCTCACTGCAGTTCCCAGGTAGCTGCACCCACAGCTCTGGCAGACAAGCTTTGGCACAGAGAGGGCAGCAGCCTGTGGCATCACCCACCAGCCCAGCAGCAGCAGTGATCTGTGCTGTCCCTGCACAGAGCTCCCCATGCCAGCACAGGCTGCTGGTGGAGGTGCTGTGGCAGAGCAGCACCTCTGGGCTTGCACGGTGAAGTGCCCTCACTGACAAGCTCCAGCATTATCTTAGTCATTTTAACCCAGAACTGGCTGCACTTTAAGCAGTTCGAAAATGCTAAGTGGGGTCTTTTTTTCTTCCTTTGCAGTGCCGCAGCAGCTGGGTTTGCATCAGGAAACCCACCCTCGCTGTCTGGTGCTGCACCATGATTTGATTCCTTTGGAACACAGCTGGAAGGGCCACGTGCCTGTAACCAACCCCAGGCTGCAGAATGGACGTGCTCTGAACCTTCTTGGCCAAGACTGCCAAGAGGATGAAGTCTCCCCTTCACTCCAGCCAGGTGAGACACGCAAGCTAAAGACAAGTTACATGTCCCCTCAGACTCCATCTCCATGCAAACGATTTTCACGTAACAGGTTTTTCCTAGTGAGGAAGCTCCTGTGGGACCAGTGGGAACATGTTTCTAAGCCAAAGCCTCCAGCTTCCCCTGAAAACATTTCTGAGGGATAGAAATAAAACTGAATCACATATGATGGACAAAGCTATTTTTCCAGGTGCCAAGTCATCTGCTGAGGCACCAGCACACGCTGGGTGGGAGGATGCACTTGGTGAGAGCCACGCTGTGGGCAGTGATCTGTTAGTGCGTCCTGAGGAACCGTGAGAGGAGAGGGGCTGAGCTTTTTACTCCCTGTTTACACCACCAATTCTGGTGACACACCAGAGGGTTTCAAGACTTCTTAGTGAATGGTGCTCACAGAAGAGGAGTGTTTGGTGTTTCTGCTCAGTTCATCGGTGGAGTTTTGCCCCTGATTGTCTTCTTTAGCCCCTGTACATGTATTAGCATCTTGGGAGTGGTTTCTAGTTGTTTCCTGGGACTCAGTACCTCTGTTGGCCTGCACTGATGTAGCTCAGGCTATGGGCTAGATCTGAATCCAGATTCTGTCAGGGAATTGCCAGAAAGCTGAGGGCCCATCCATCAGTCTGTCTATACACTGCACTGACCAGGTTTTCATACTTTGATTCCCCCAAACCCAATAACTCAGCCGTGTTCTGTTATCCGTGCTGTCATTAGGGTATGTGGGATGATTGGTGTCACTACCATCCCTTCTGCTGGCACCTATTCTGCTGCCTGTGTGGCTAGGCTGCCAGCCCTGGCCCTGCTTCCATCCATGCCATCTCTGAAGGGTCAGGAAGAGCAGCAGTCCTGGTCCCCATGGCCTCACCACATCTCCCCATCTCTTTGTGCACTGCCTCTCTTGTAGCAGCAATAACCCAGACAGCATAGCTGTTGGACACATATCTGAGGGAGCTTTTGTTGGCTTCAGCTCCTCTTGTCAGCACTCTCACAGGCAATACTTAGGTGACCTTTTCCCATCTGTGCCCCATTTGTTTCTTATCACTGCTGTAATAGGATGGAAGCATGTGAAGAAGGGTTGGACCTCTGGCAAAATACCACCCCTGCTCTCTGTGAAGGTTGCATCTACAGCCTGTGCTGCCCCTGGGCCTTGCTCAGGCATTGCCTGGGAAAATGTTATTTGGTCTGCTGGGCTGCTGCTGTGTTCCCTCTGGATAACACAGTCAGATGGGCAGCATCCTTCCCTGCCCCCTCAGTACAGACACACCTCAGTGCAAACCCTCTGCAGCTCCATCCTTTTGCCTTTATCCCTTCCACTGCACTGCCATCCGTGTCGTGCTTGCTGGCATTGTCTCACTGCACTGAGGAGCAGCTGGATTGTTCCAGCCTCCCTTAAGCCCATTTTCAGGTGCCATGAGCCTGTTCTCCTTGCACACCTTTTCCCTGTGTGTATAAATGCTTTTCCCACTTATGCCCCAAAGCAGAAATGATCTGGTTTGATTTTTCTGCCAAAACGATCCCTGTACAGCAGAAAAATCCCCAGAAAGGCTGCACCGGCAGGACTGGGCACTATTTGTCAGCAGCCTTGGGGTCCTGCAGGAGGAACAGTTTTCCTGAGAGTGCAGAGAGGCGTTTAGCTGAGGATAAGGGAGCACAGAGGATCAGTGGTCTGGGCTGGCCTGGAGGGACGCAGGTGCCCAGCACAGAGGGCTGGGCTGATGCTGTGCCCTTGTCTTTGCTTTCCTCCCCCTGTTCTGGGGCATGTTGAACCCTGCAAGCGGGACACTTGTCCCCAGGTTCTGCTCTGTGCCTGTGTGAAGATGAGAGGATCAGGAAGGCAATAGGAGCAGTGTTCCTTTCTAGGAGGGTATATCACGTCATGCTCCAGCACACTGTGCTTGAGACCTCAGCTCTCAGGGCAGATATTTAAAGCCTTCAGTAGGACTGAGAGAGACACTGATTTTTCCTGTGCTGTGGGAAGCATTGTCTGTTCCTGAGCAGCCAGGGAGCCCTGGCCCAGATATTGCTGCCCTTCTGCTCCCTGAGCCTGCAGGAAGCCTCCAAAGCCCTGTGGCATTCTCAGTCACCCCTCAGCCCCACCTGGGGGATCTCATCACATCCCTCCAGTGCAGTGGGGTCTCTGGCACTTTGGTATTGCCAGAATCTCCCCAAAACGTGCAAGCTGCAGAGCTATTGCCTGCAGTTCTGCGTGAGCTGGTCCCACTCCCTCCTTTCCCGTGGATGCTGCTTGCCCCTGCTGTTGCTGTCTGTCGTGTCCCTGCATTGTTCATTTCGGGTGCACTTGTGGGGGTTCTGGAGGAGGCAAGGACATGGGGCAGCACCTGTCTGCAGGGGCTTCTCCTGGCAGCAGGGAGAGACATTTTGCTCGTGGAGACATTTTTGTTTCACAGGGGTTCCTGGCTCTAAGGGTCACAAGTCTCCGTGATCCAGGTGTTAAATCCTGATCTATATCAAAGCCTGAAGCAGGTCAGGAGCTGGTGAGACCCTGGGAGAGCTGCTGCCACGGCAGGGTACCACTGCCCCGTGCAGATTCTTGCCTTCAGATCCAGCCAGGCCATTCTGATCTGTCCTACGACCCACCACACGCCCCTGCTCAGACACACCAGTCCCGCCAGCTGAAGGGGAGAAGGGCTGTGAGGAATCAAAGCGGCACTGCCTGTGTTGCAGTGGGCTCCCCTGCCCCAGGCTTAGCTGCTGGACTTGGACAGCCGCGCTCAGGGCGAGGGAATAATGTGATTTAGCCATTTCAGGAACCTGCCTGGCGTTTAAACGCCCCCTGAGCGTGGCCTTCTCATTGTGCTGCCAGCCCCTCTCCTGGAACCGCACGTTTTCCTTCTCAAAGTCCACAGCCGTGAGGGGATTATTCAAAAGGATTCGCCCTTTCCCTTCTGGCTGCTGACTCTCCCCTGACATGGCAGTCCATCCCCAAGTTCACTCCCACCTACTTCTTGCCATCTCCATGTTGGCACCGAAAGGACCCGATCCAGCCATAAAAACAGAGACTCTTCTGGAAAGGCGAAAATAAGGACGTGGGTGTCAGCAGATCCCACCATCCATCCCCCTCCGTGCCCTGCGGATGGTGAGGCTCCCCGGCACACGCGGCGCCGGAGCGAGGTGTGTTCCGGGAGAAGCCCTGCACCACAGACACAGAAATCAACCCCAACCTGCTGTTATGCAACTCGCTCTCTGCTGTGTTTCAATGGCCTGAAACCTCTCATTCTGGTGGGAGTGGGGGGGGCTTGTTTTTTTTTGTTCCAAAGTGTTTCCAATCAGGGTTTGTTTGTGTATTTATCCGTCTGCTGGGATATTTGTGCCTAAAACAAGTGACTGGGGTTCCTCATCAGCCACGCCACCAGATACGGCCAGTCCTTTAGAAAATGGGTTCAATTGTTGGTGCGAGGGAAGAGGTGCCATGCCCACAATGAAACCCAGCAGGGCTTGTGCTCAGGGGTGTTTTCTCAGGTGCCATTTGCGTCCTCAGCTTATTTGCAGGACCAAATTCACATGACAGAATGCAACAAAAGAAGAGAAAGAAGAGTCCAAAAACTGCATCAGCCAAACAGAAAATGGAATTCTGGTTTTTTTTCCCCCCTTAAAGGGTGGATGGCAGCTGAACGGGGAGGAAGGAGAATACCTGCCAGGCAGCCGGGTCACAGGCACCGCTCCCATCGCGCCCCAAAGCACAGGCGCGTCCTTCCCCTCGCAGACAAATGCCCATGGCCACGGGGACGGACGTGGAGAGGTGAAGAGTGCTGGGGGAGCCTCCGTGTGCGCCGAGGGAAGCCCAGGCGCTGCCCTTGGAAAATACCCCCCGAACTTTTGCTGGATCAGCGGCCAGATGGGAGGAAACCGTCCGTGCTGGGGTGAGACACGCGGGCATGGGCAGCTGAGCGGGGCGAGGGGCGGAGGGGAAGGAGCCCGCGCGCACCCACCCCACAGCTAATCATTAATGGATTCATTAATCAATCATAGACAGAGGGAAGGGAGGCGGCGGGGGGGGAGGTGGGGATGAAGGGGGGAGGAAGAAATCTTACCACCAGATTGGGTAACCGGCTAAGACCTTTGTGCCATTGAAGAGAAAAGACAAAATTAGTCCAAGCAGGTGGTAATCCATTAGTCCAGGCTGGTGCAAGGGGAAAATCCCGGCCAAGTTTTCAGCAAAACATGAAGTGCGAGAATGAAGGATCCCCCCTTCCAGGAGAACAAAACAGGGGGAAGAAAAAGAGTTAAAGAAAGTCCCCGGTAGTGCGGGTGACTTTCTGGCTTGTCAGAAACACACCTCTCCAAGCCTTTTCCCTGTAGATCATCCAAAAGCGTCTATTAAAAAGTGCAGGGCTTGGGGATGTCAGCAGGCAGCCAATCAGACCGCATGGCCCAAGGTAAGGGATGAGTCTCAGCTCAGGGCTGTCAATCACGCTCTCCTCCCCCTCCACCCCACAACTTTGTTCCTAGCCCTCGCTTCCACAGACAAACCCTCTTTGCCAGAGACTTTGCTGGGGCACTGAGATTTCGGGTTGTTTTCGGTTTGGGGTTTTTTTCCCCCCCTCCCCAGGTTTTTAACTTGTTCACTTGTGTCAGGCAGCTGGGATGCGTCGGCGCTGCTGCGGGCTGGCACCCGAGGCTCGCTCTGCAAGGTAAGCACAGGGACAACGCTGATTGATCCCACGGTGGGGGTGAGATGGAGAACTTGAGAGATGGAGAGGGAGGTGAGCATTAACCCTTGCAGGAGGCAGAGCTCATGGGAGTGCCAAAGAGGCAGGAGAACCCTCCGAGCCTGCCGATGGGAGCAGAGCTGGTTGTAGTTCCACGTGAAATCTGCGCTGCCCAGTTTTTGCAAAGCCCGTGGGTGGGATGGATGGAGGGGGGAGGCCGTGGCAGCCTGGTTTCTGCTGAGGGAGGAAGATGCCGTGTCATGGTGAGAGCAGAGAGGCAGAGGGAAGATGTCCCGTGCTGGGTTTGTTGTGCACCTCTGAGTGCAGAACCAGGGAAACAGCAAAAAAACACACGCATCATTTAAAACAGAGGAATCCCAAGCTGTATCACTCTCTGAAGTGATTTGGGTGCTGTAAATAGGCTCAGAAAAGGGTTTCCTTGAAAGTCCTTCTTACTGCGTGGAGTTTTTCCAGTAGCTGCTGCGTCCGAGCAGCAGAGCAAGGGGGTGACACAGAATGGGACACAGAAATGGGAGAAGGAGAAAACATTGCCTTTGCTCATGGAGCACCCTGAGCACTCACAGCTCTGCTGCCTGCAGTGGAGCTGCCCAGGTCCCAACCAGCTGCTGGAGGGGCAGCCAACAAATCCCTGTTTTGCAGAGCAATGGCTGTAACAGGTCCAAGGTTCTGTCTGGGGCAGCCCAAAGCATCTCATTTGTTTTAAAAATGATAGCTGGACCTTCTCCTGCTCTGGAGGCTCTGGGTACAAATGCATTCCTTGCTGCTGTTTAACTACTGGGGTGCACCTGCCTCTTGCCTCTGTCTCTTGATTCGCAGTTCTTATAGATGCTGGTGTGTTTGGAGTCTGAGTGAGTGTAGAGCTGTACTCCTGAGTGGTAACAGGTTTCCTGACCATCATGTGCCCAGAGAGGAACATCCACCAACCAGCTGATGGTTCTGCACCTCTTCATCAGTCCCTGCATCTCCTGCAAGGACTAGGAGGCCAAGCTTCTCCAGGCTTATTCCCATGGATTTAACACCACAGATGTTAAACGTGGCTTGTTCCTCTTGTGGGATTTCAAATCCCAAGGGGCATGTTTGGTGCAGTCAGTGTTGGGAAACCTGCCTGGCAGCGTTTGTGTGTGTAGTCACTGGAGTGTATTTGAGAAAGCAATGGCTTTCACATGAACATTTGGAGACACGTGGATTTAATCTGCCCACTAAACTAAACACTACTTGGGAGTCTTCTCCAGATCTTGAACTCTGTTGTCCATGTTTTTGTCTCTGGAGCATGGACCCTGGCATCGGCCTGACCTGTGCGACCTGCACAGCCCTGAGGGAATTTGAGTCACAGCTTGGGGTTAGTGTGGAACAGGAGCTATTCCAAATAGACCCCTGAGATGTGACCCGTCTCTTCTAGAGGTGAAGTGAGCTTGACCATGAAGGTGGTTCTGTGTCCTTGTCTCTCTGGCTACAGGCACTTTTAACTTACTGGTTAGAGCAAGTCACAGAGCATGTGAATTGCCACTAAGGAGCCTCTGAGTTTGTGTGGCAGAAGCAGACCTTGGACTGCTGCAGAGGCTTGTACCTCTGTTGGTGGCTGTTCAGGAGCTGGCAGAAAGAGTATGGATGGGAGGTACTGACCAAGAGGATTCCTGACATTAAAATGCCAGACTGTGAGAGAGGCAGCAGCAGCAGAAACTGAAGTGACATGCCTCAGGTGGTGCTACAGGTGCCTGACATCTCATGGAAGAGGAAAAAAAAATCCCCAACACCGCAGAAACCAATGGAGGAAAGCTCTTGAAATTTGAGTTGGAGACCATCAGCTAGGTCTTGGTGGCTGAGACATTCCTGTCCATCAGAGGCTGGGGAACAATACAAGGTGCTCTTTATCCATATATCTTTGCTGAGATTATTAAATCAAACCAATAACAAGCTACAGCTTCATTTGCAGACAAATAAGGTGGGGAAAAGAGGCTCCATTTGCCGTTGTGCATTGGGCGGAGATCTCTGTGCTGCCCCAGGAAAGCCTGCCTTACAAAAGCAGCAGAGGTACTAAAGTGTGTACCCACACCCCAGAAACTCCCCAATATCCTATTGCTGTGGCCACAGGCAGGTTTCAAAGATGCACTGAAGTCAACAGAAAGCTCTCTGTAGCCTCCAGTGGGTGTCTGATGAAGTTTCTCGAGCTCCCTGTCCTCCCACTCCTTTGAACTTCTCCTGTCCATTGCTCTCTTTGTCTACTCTGAATGTCATGGACTGTTTGTCCCAGCATCATTCATGTTGTCCTGCCTTCCTTTGGGAAGAGACTGTGTTTCGAGTGTGTTTGCAGTTGCTTTGTCTTGGAGATGCTGTGAGATGCTGTGAGTAGAAGGTCCCTTTTGTCTCTAACCCTGAGCACATGTGTGTCTTGGCTCCACGTTTCTCTTGCTGAAATGAGTAGAAGAACTATGGCAGGTTTCAGTTTGTGTCTTCACTTGTATGAGCCTAGATCCCCAAAGCCTTGGAATGGCAGTCATGTCTCACCAGGGAGTATGACCTGTCTCTCAGGGATGAAGACCACGTTGTGTGTGAGCAGACTGACTTTCAGCCTCTGCCCTGGATCTGATGCTGAAATCATCCTGGGGATATTTCATGCTACCCTGAACAAATATTTATAGCAAACACTAATTTTGAATGTAACGTCTAAGAGCAAATGACAGTTATCCAGAAGAGTTCCATTTCTCAGTTTCACTCATAGATCCCCCCTTGTGCTGCTGACCGGCCGTTATTTACTGAGGGTCTTTGCAGTCACAGCAGCCTGGCCAGGGTGGCAATTACAGAACAGTTCCAGCTCACCCAGAAATGAAAAAAGAACAAAAATAAAAAGAGGAAGCTGGAGGTCTGGCTGCTCAAGAAAAGCCCTGTTGCCTTTACAATGTCAGTATAAAGGTCCCTCTGTATTGTGCTGCCGTTGTGGTGCCGCAGCCGCTGTAGGTGCCAAGGCCTCCAACGGGATTCTTTGGTTTGTTCTAACAACCCTCCAGCCAAGAGGCACTGTGACCACACAGAGAACACGCCTCTCCTTCCCCTCCCTGCTCTAACTCCTGTAACTTTTCCTTCTTTTAGCTTTTCTTCCTTTCTCCATCAAAAGCGACCGTCAGGAAGAAACCAAGTGCCTGGGGAAGGTGACGGGACCATGGAGCCTGCTGGCTTTGTTCTCAGCGTGTGTTTCAACATACTGAGCCACTGATAAGTGTGAGACATGAGGAACCCAAGCCCTTCCTGGTGCAGTTCATCTGCCCTTGGTGGAATTATCCCACGGCCAGAGTGATGTGAAGAGGATGGACTCAAACGGCCCAGCGCAGGGCAGGAGACGGATGACCTGGGATCACCTGGCAAGAGGGTGTTTCGGTGCCTGATTTGGTGTGTTGGGAACATACCAGACCTGAGGTCTGTAGTGCAGCACTAAGCAGTGGCAGCAAAGTGGTTGATTTGGAGGTTCAGTGGTAGAGAGTGACTTAGCTGGATGCTAAAAGTTGACCTGTACGTTCAGGCACTTCTGGGCACGGCCAGAAGCAGCACCTGAGGTGGGTTCCTTACAACCACAGCCTTTAAGGGGGTTTGAGTCTTAGAAACAGATGAGCTTGTTGGTTGTTCTTAATATATAAAGTGGAGATAATACAGCAAACCAGTTCTTTGACGGCTCTGGCCATCAGTCCTAAAGTGAGTCATTTTAACGTGTGTAAAGAGCTGAAGAAATGCTTCCTCCATCCTCCAGGTGAATGAGCCATCTGGGTCCCTTCCGTCTGAAACTACAGGAATCCTGTGTTTCTGAGGTCTGTTTGCTGTTAACTTGCAGCTGGTAACATTAGCATTTCTCTCTACACTTACCTGTTCCTCAGTTTCCTTGGCCAAACCTCTGCTCTCCTACATCTTTATGTTCCCTCTGGCTCTGGCAGACTGCTCTCCTCTGTTTCTCTTTCTTCATCTCAGTTCATGTTGGGTGGGCACAGCAAGGCAGTCCTACCTGGGAACAGCAATCCTGCAGTAACACCTGAGCAGAGCGGTTTAAGGAAGGGCCTCAGTGGGAGTTACATCCCTCCTGCTCTTTGGACAGGAACATCATGTATCTCCACATGTCTTCTCAGTGTGCTGAACCAGCAGTCCTGGGGTCAGGGGGATGCTGACATTGCATGGACCAGCTTAGCACACCCCTCACTTCTTTTAGGTGCCTCATGCCCATCTTTACCCCAGCAAAGCTTCAAAGCTACCTGCAAGTGAGCCCCTGGCTCAGGTGGAGCTGCAGGAGGGCTGCCTCCCATGTTTGCTGCCTGTCGTGTCCCGTGGAGAGCTGCCTGCAGCCTGAGGCTGTTGGGTGCCTACAGCAGAGCTCACCCAGGGGAAGAGTCCCCACTGCTGGAGGGAGATGCCTCTTCGAGCACCATCCTGCTTCTACTTGGTTCTTTGTTTTTAAATTCCCTCTGCTGCAGACACAGGGATAAAGCAAAGGCAATTCAGGCTGAAGGTCTGGTGGCTGTTGAGATGGTGGTAATGGAAAGCTCTGAGTTTAGCAAAACTCTTTGTCATTGTTTTTACTGTTAGGGAATAACATTATGGTGTGTGTTTTTTTTTTTTTTTCGTGCAAATAGCCTTACTTTCCTCCATCTTTTCACAAACTGTTCTTGGCTTATGGTATAGAGATTCTGCCCTTAGCTTATCTTTTGTTTTCCAGCGATGTCAGAACTCTTCTGAACCAAGCTTTTGCTGCAGGATCCCAGCTCATGTGGCCAAGGGACTGGGACTTCTGCTTCGGTGGGGGCTTTGTTAGAAACAAAAGATTACCTGTTTGAAGACACTGTTGGAGTGACCTGCTGCAGTACCTGTTGTCATATCCAAGCTGAGGAAACCTGGGTTGTGTTGGCGATTTGCAGGTGACCTGTCATGATTTTGATGGCCCAGGTTCCTTATCTGCTCCTCTGTGTCTTACTTGTAAAATGTGGGGAACAATTGCTTCTGTGTATATCCTGCCAGCTCCTTCAGGAGGGAACAGTCTCACCCTGTTTGTGCAGAGCTACAGAACATCAAGGGACAGCTACAAATCACAGACCTAGTAATGAGCAGCGAGCACATGAACATTTGAGTAGAACTGGAGTCCCAGGCTTTGTATTCAAAAGGCAGAAAGCATGAAAAGTGGCACTCCCCATACTTCGGCTTTTCTCCCTCTTTTTGCTCACATATGTGTTGTTCTGTGGCCAGGGGATCGTAGGAGATCTGTGAAGTGGAAATGCCTACTGCTGGCTCCCCCACCATTGCCAGGACAGCAATCTAAGGACACTTGGTCTCTGTGCCTGGCTGCCACTGAATCAGAGCTGTGAAAGACTTTGAATAAAAGCATCTTTCTTTCACTGTCACCTACTCACATTCCTGCAGCACCTCACAGTTCACCCTCTGGTTAGATTTTGGGGTCTTTCCCCTATCTTACCATAAAGATGTTCAGAAAAAAAAAGTCACCTAATGCAGGCTGAGGGTTTTTAGTGACTGTGACAGTCTGGAGCATGGAGAGCTAGTAATGAAATCCCTCTCAAACCTCAGTAAACAAGGACATGGAGATCATGTCTGGCTGGCACAGTGTTGCCTGAAAGAGTGTTGACCCACATTGCACCACATGGGGACACTGGTTTGGGAAGGGACAGCACTGTGATGAAGCTTTAAAGTTTCCTCTGTTAACTTTCTGTTCATCTATCCAAGTCATCTCTACTGCCTTCTGAACTAAAGGGACATGTGACTCTGGTAGAGCAGGACACTCATCCCAGCAGCCATCGCTGCTGGCTACCTGTTATTGCCAGGTAACACTGAGGGTCCTGTTCAGCCTCAGCTTTGGGCAGGATAATGCCCAGTGCTAAAGATTTCAGAAGGATTTCTTGCACAATGATGTGATTTGTTTTCCTCCCAGTTTGAAGCAGTAGCTCAGGACAGAAAAGAGATATGACCAGGATGGTAGAGCTCTGGCTGTCAGCATGCATGCGGGTGGTTTACACACAGATGGCTGCGGTGGATGAGCATGTGCAGATCAGTGGGCATAGGTACAGGAGGCCTTGCTGCTGACAGCAGCCTCAGGGCAGGTGCCAGAGCTTTCTGGGGAACAGGTCCATTCCAAAATGCCCTTTAAGGCCAGTGTATGTTGTCTCTCTGCAATGAGGAAGGGGGGTTTTACACCTGATTTGTTTGAGGGAGCTTTGCTCTGCGAGAGAGGCTGAGCTGCCTCTCACAACTGCAGTAAATCTGACTAATTGGACTAGCTGAGCATATGAAGGAACTATGCCCCAGGTCTTGGGCTTGTTTGAAGACAGCTCTGTCTACCTTGACATCTGGAGGAATGCGTCTGAGGGATGGGGAGGCAAAGGATCACCCCGCTCCCTTCCGTCCTTCACGGGACTCCAGCCCAGCGATGTCCTGGAGGCTGCACAACACTAACAAATGAGAGCAGCGATTTTGCCCTGCAGGCTGTGGCTTTCCACGATGTAGCTGGAAATCAGGGGGCCTTCTGATGCAGGCAAGTGCTTGTGCTGCTGAAGCAAAGGGAGCTGCAGCATATACAGCAATGTGTGTGTCTCCTGGGGGGACTGGTCGGCTGTGGTGTAGGGTAAGGGCAGGGACTGCCCCTGGAGCAGTGCTGGGAACTGGGGACCTGCTCCTTGCTGAGATTCTGACTCGTGCTCAGGCTGCAGCATCCCTCTGTGCTGACCCTATCTACCCCCAGTGCAGCCCTGAGCATGTCAGCAGGGCAGTGCCCCAGCCCAGCACAAGAGCAGATAGAAGCAATGTTTCTGCTTTATACCAGGGCTCCAGGGAGCTGCACTGCCTGTGCTAATGGCACTGCCATGGGTAGGGACTGACCACACAGATCTGTCTGTCTTGCATCTTGGGCTCTCAGCTGCATTCAGGGAATGGTGCTGTGTCTGGCACTGCTGTGCTTGGCCATCTATTGCCCAAGGGCACGGTGCTGCTCAGCTCCCCAGCAGCCCTGGCTGTGCCTGAGCACATGGATGCGAGAGGGGGTCTGCTCAAACTCCGCCTGGTTCAGCTGTGTGTGAAGATACTGGGCTGGCACAAAGTCGAGGGGATGGGACAGATAGCCTGATGGGAAGCAGGGCTTGGCTTTGTTGGGCTGGGGCTGAGTTTGGGCTGAGCTTTGCTGGTGCAGGAGCTGAGAAAAGGCGAGGGCAGCTGGCTGGAGGCAAGCAGGAGGTCTGGAGCGGTGCCTGTGGAGCAGCCCGGTGGGGATTCAATCCGGGAAGTTTTAATGACACAACAACAACAACAACAAAAGAGGAAAGGGAGGAAAGGAAGAAAAGGCTCCTGCGGGGCTGGTTGCCACGGAGACCCCAAGGAAGTTTGAACCAGTCCTGCTCTTTTCACAGCCGCCTTTGAGCCAAGGAGGGAATTATGGCTGGCGATAAAAGGAGACATGTGGCCCTTTGCTCACAGGGACCGGCCTCTGCAGTTACGAGTCCTCGGCTCATTCTCCCCCTTGTCCTCTGCTGCAATTATACATTCGGAGCGAAGGGAAAAAAGGAAAGAAATAATGTAGGCCAAGTAGTGCCCCCTGTGCCCCCAGGACCCGTCCCCACAGCGCAGACCCGCTACCGCTTGCAGCCCATTATCCCCCCACCACAGCCAGAGCTGGAGCTGGAGCCCTGACGCTGTGACGTGTTGGGTGCTGGGGAGCGGCTCCTGCCGGCTGCCAGCAGCCAACATCAGCCATCACCAGCCAGCAGCAGCCAGCAGCCAGCAGCAGCCAGCAGCAGCCAGCAGCAGCCAGCAGCAGCCATCACCAGCCAGCAGCAGCCATCAGCCAGCAGCAGCCAGCATCCGCCATCACCAGCCAGCAGCAGCCAGCATCAGCCATCACCCAGCAGCAGACAACACCCAGCAGCAGCCATCCAGGACACAGCCTCGGCAGCAGGGATGGAGACACTGATCTTGCTTGCCCCAGCTCCTGGGTTTTGGGAAGGGATCAGGCTGACCCAATGACAGAAATTAAAGTGAAGGAGAGAAATTCAGTCCCCTACTGCCTCCTTCTGTTTCTCCACTAAGAGTCCCAGCCCTGCCCTCACCCTGCCCAGCCCAGCACTAACCCCCCAGCCCTCAGCACCTCAGAACTCATTTCCTCTCTTGTCCTGAGCTGTGGTGCTGTGACATGAGTGAGACAGAGGGACAGAGGGGAGAGGCTAGGCCAGGATATGCAGCCTACTTCTGGTGCTCACCCTACAGCCTCTGCTGCTGAGAGCAGAGCTACTGCAGCAGCCAAACACTGGATGGGACTGGAGCATCAGTGCAGGGTCTGGACTGAAGGAGGTAATAAGATTGTATGGTTTGTTTCCATCAGCTTCTTGGGCTTCTTTCTAAACCTATAACTGTGTCTGAAGGGAACTTGTCATGGTTTTGGAGGCTCAGGAAGACAGAGCCATGTGAAATCATCTGTTACTAGTCTTGCTTTCAGCAGGAGGTTGAATTAGAGACCTCCAGAGGTCTCTTCACACCAGCACCTCTATGAGTTGATGACACTGCTGCATTGCCTTACAGGTTAATTAACTATTTAGTCTAGTTTTCATGCACAATAATACCACAAAACACTTAAGAAGTCCAGAACAGCTTCACAGGAGCCATTGAACCTGGGTTACAAAGCCAAGATCCTGCTTGCTTGTTCTCCCAGGATCCATGCAGCAGGTAAGGCGTGTGTCTGGGCCAGTTAAACATTGTGTGTGGTGCAGGAAGAATCACATCCCCTGGAAGCTGCCCTGAACTTGGGCAGAGTCCTGGGATCATGGTAGAAATTCAGCCCTGAACCCTGCCTGCTCACCTGAAGCAGGTCAGTTGCCCCATTCCCAGAGCTGAACCTCTCTGCTCAGGTGCGGTTTCATGGAGGGAGGTGAATATCATTACATGAAGAGAGGCTGCAACAATTGAGAACTGCTTGGACAAGTGTTTTCAGGTGAGTCTTTGCCCATCTTTGCCAGGTTCTGGGTAGCTGTGTCTCCCATGTGCACTGCTGCTCCCTGGACACAAAACCATGCACCCATCCTCCTAACACCCAAACGGGCCTCTACTCAGCTCCTGCCATGGTCCTGCTTTGCAGAGCAGCTGATGATTTCCAGGCTCTGCTTAGTACTTTTGCAGTATCTGAGGACTCTTGCTTGCTGTCTCCAGACAAAAATAAAAGGAACTTTGCACCTCTCAGAGTGTGTGAGCATCATCTTTCCTGTCATGTTACCCTTGGAGGTCTTATTGCAGGGGGAAGCTAGAAATTCCTGGAGCTAAAAAGCTACTGGAGCTTTGCTTTTGATCCCTGTAAATCTACTTCTGTTCCATAACTTGGCAAAAAACCATCTGGAGCATCCCCCAGCCAGTGTGTTCCTGTCTGCACCCACCCCGCAGTGTTCCCAGCCCAGATGGGGTGGTGAGGGCCCCTCAGACCCTAGTTGTTGCCTGCTCTGGCTTCAATGTCTCTGCCACAGTGTCATCACAGACCCATTCTCCCCTCCTGGGATTCCCCCCTCACTTGCCCTGGTACCCCGTTTATGGGGCTGAGTAGTGCATCACTGTTGAGCTTCTTTAAATAGAACCTTGTATTGTTTTGCGTGATCTGTGCTTGCATCAGAGACAGCTTCACACACTGCCCCTTTGGTTGTGTCACCACACTCGTGACGGGAGCTGCACACAGGAGCGAGCAGGATCACTCTTTACAATCATGAGAGTGTGTGTCTGTGTATCAGAACTGGAACGTGCAGCGTATTGTGCGTCCTGCTCATACTTTGGCAGCCGGTGTGTGACTCTCAAGCGCTGGTGTTTCTCAAGGACCACCTTTATTGAAAGCAAGACTGCCCTAAAGAGTGACTCGGGTGATGGAGTAACTGTGGCCTGGGGAACGAGCGTGACGGGAGGAGGGGAGCAGCCAGGGGGGCTCGGGAGCGTGGGGACGGTGCCATCAGGAGAGCTGGGGAACGGGGGGACAGTGCCATCCAGCGGGGCTGCCGCTGCTGGCCACGCACACTTGGAACACGGCTTGAGGCACCGCGCCGCGTGTGATGATTTGCTGCTGCCACTTGCCAACAGCCCCCCGCTTTCAGGGCTGTCAGCTGCTGCCCGTGCTGTGCTGCACGCAGAAAGCACAGGGACCAGCTAACAGCCCGGCGAGCACCTTCCTCAAAGCCCTCACACCCTGGATGGAAGCGCTCCAGGTGATGGAGGGAAGGCAGAACCCAAATGAACGCTCAGTGGTGTTGCCGGCGCCAGGGAGGGGTGGCGGGACCTGCCCCTGCGGGCAGAGCCCCTCAGCAGCACGGGCCGAGGGCTGCTCGGGGACAAAACGGCGTGGGAGCGGCAGGGTGAGAAGGCAGGGCAGAGACAAGCGGCGAACGGCTGTCTCATCGCTTGTTTGGGAAGATTTCTCATGGAAAGGCCCCTCCGAGGAGACGTCGGTGCAGGCGCGGGGGCACAGTACCACCTGCTGGCAGCCGCCGGTAGCGCAGCCCGCGACGGGGCGGACGGGACGGGACGGACGGGACGGGATGGGACGGGATGGGACGGGATGGGATGGAACGGGNCTGATGGTTCCTCTGGGATGGGCTGGGACGGGACGGGACAGAGCGGGACAGGATGGGATGGGATGGGATGGGATGGGATGGGATGGGATGGGATGGGATGGGGGGACACAGCCCTGGCAGCCTGCTCTTTGCCAAAATCAGAGTGCAGCTCACGTTTGCTCTTCATTTTGGCAAATTCTGACCTCCAAGTGAAGGTGTCCCTAGGAGGCAGATGCTTCCCTCAGTCACAGTCCCAGCGATCAGGCTGCAGTGGTTTTCCTGCTGCAGAAGGAAGGCAATGCCAGTCTCAAAGGAACACACCAGATCTGTGTGAAGGGTTTATGGGGTAGATTTTTGTAGCTTTTTTCTTTGGTTTCTGACTAAGCTGAATCCTAAACAGTAACGATTCAAGCCCTCCCCTTTTCCTCACCAGGGTGTGCGTTACATCAACCCTTCCCACCTTCCCTCTCAGCCCAAAGTTATCCCTGTTGTCCTCTCCTGTTGGTCTCGGCACAGTGTTTAGCCTCCAAGTCTCCAAGGCTCTACCCCACTTAAATATATTTGCCTAAGAAATGGCAGATTATTGATTTGAGGCCGTTAGTAGTTTGTTCCTGCTCTCGGAAACCTCAGCTCTAGCAGCCACATTCGCTCATTTGTTTGCTCTTAATCACTTTCTTGCTCCTGTGCATCGATGTTTGTCTTCTCCTTGGCTGTTTCACAGAGCAGTTTCTGGAGTGTGCAGCTGATTGCAAAAGAGAGCTCAGTGCACTTAGCTGCGAGCCTACACACTGTGGCCAGGAAGCTGTGGTTTAAAGCAAACCCATAGGATTCAAAGCACGACTCCTGAAAGCATTTATTAAGCTATGTGGGTTCGAATGTGATCCAGGACTTGATCCTACGCTTGGAAGGTGGAGGGTGGAGGAAAGGAGGATGAGGAAGGGGCAGGTCAGTCCCTGCTTGGCTGCACTCCCTGGATCTCATTTTCCTGACCTGGCTCAGCTGTCACAGGGTCCCTGAGTGATAACTTGTGTATTTATTGCATTGGAAAGAACAATTTGTTTACACCTACAAAATTATCAGCTTGTACTAGTGCAGCACCTGAGAGTTACAGGAACCTCTGGGTCAGCTGGAAAAGGACCAAACTGGAGACTGTGGAATTGAATTCAAGATACACTCTGGGTAAGGTTGAGCTCACCAGAGCTCAGATGCTGCCAGTGCAGAGCTCGGTCTGAGCAGGAGGTCCAGTGCCTTGTCTATGCCATGGCTGATGGGTTTGGCTGCCAGGCCACAGGATCTGAGCCTGGATGTTCTCAGGAGAAGCTGCACGAGGTAATATGAGCTCAGCTAACAGCTAACTACTGACAAAAGGACCAGCTCTCCACAGCTTTTCAGCCTCTCCACCAAGAGCTGTGTACCCATCCATCCCACCTGGAGCCAGCTTGGTGCACACAGAGCCCTCCCAGGTCACCAGTTACACAGAATATGGGGGAAATGAGCTTGTTCGGAGTTGTGGCCAGGACTGCTATTGGGACTGGAAAGGGGATGAAGAAAAGGATGGAGAGTGTGATTCCTCTTCAGGCAGCAGCAAGCTGTAAGACTGGCTCTGTTATTGTTGGCATCCTGATTCCCCTGCAACTCTATAAGGATTGCTGGAATATTAATTACGATTTACAGTTCTCGATCCACTCAAGGTACTTACTTGGAGGACTCTCTGAGCTGTTTGTTGGCCTTTTCCTAGGAGCTTAGCAAGACTGACAGTGTTCTGGTATGACCAGGGATGGGTCATGTCTCCCCTACTCCTGTTTCCTCCAGTGTGCAAAGGACTCTTGACCCTGTCCTTTTCTCCTGTCTGGAGCAATCACAGAATAATTTGGGTTTGAAAGGAACTTTAGAGGCCGCCTAGTTCAACTCCCTTTGCAATAAGCATGGACATCTTCTACCAGATCAGGCTGCTCAGAGCCTCATTTGAATGAATCCAGGGTTGGGGCATCTGACAACTCTCTGGGCAACTTGTTCTGGTGTTTTGCCATCCTCATCATAAAAATAATCTTGCTTATATCCAACCTGAAGCTGCCACCTTTAGGTTTAAAACCATTGCCCCCTGTCCTGTTGCAACATGCAACATGCAAGCGGTTCAGCTGTGCAAGCTGTGCTGACACTCCTGGCAGCTTTGGGGTGCTCCAGCGCTGGGCTGCAGCCCCACCAGCCCTCCTGGGTGGCCCAGCACACCAGTTTATGCACCAAGATGGTTCACTTCAAACTGGATCTGAACAGCATCTGATCACTCTCTCTCCCTGTCCTGGGTTGCTGCACAGACAGAGTGCCAGGACATTTTACTAGTGAAGGAAGGTGCAAATCACTGAATCACAAGATTTTGAGTTGTATCAGGTCCAGACAGGGATTTATGCTGGAAAATCTACCCTAGTGTGGTGAAGGTGGGTGTGCTCATGCTGCACCCTCACATGGCTTGTGGTCAGAGGCAGCCCCTGGTGACTTGGCTCATGCCCAGCAGCGACACTGTGCTGAAGCAGGTTCCTTGGGAAAAGAACAAGAACAGGGTGTGCATGTAGGGAGTCTTCTCCTGAGAAGCTTCCCAGGTGCCAATAGTTTGCAGCTTAGGGACCTCCCCAGCCTGAGGTGTGGTTGATGGATTTAGTCACAATGGGGCTTTTTCTTTCTTTACACAGTTTTTCTCTAAACTTCACGGAAACACTTGGCTTCTGTGACATCGTGTAGCCTGCAGCCCCTCAGCTCCTGGTGACTGTATCTTGGTTGTGTGAAGAGTGGCATCCAGAGTGGTTTGTTTGGCTGGGTTTTCAGATGTCAACAGCTGGCTTGATTTGATGCCCAATGATTCTAAGCTCTGGGCCCCCCTCTGTCATCTGGGCTGGCAGACCTCTGCTGCACCCCCATCAATGGTCTCTTTTCCAAACTCAGGAATCCCAGCCTGCTCAGTAGCTGCTTCTGCAGCACCTGAGTCTTCTGTGTCTTTTTGTCTTTTGATACAACAAGCATCCTCCTGGTCCCCATGAAATGCTGTGGGCAAGCTGCTGTTATTAACTGTAATTAACTGCAGTGTTAATAAGAAATAACAAAGCACTGTAGAAGCTGTGACCTGTCTCTTGGGGTGAATGAACTTCCTACAAACACAACACACACGTGAAACATGACTTGGGTCTTGGGGATGAAAAGTGTTAACTCTGTGCTCCACAGAAGCCAGAGAACACCCCCCCTCCCTCCCCAAATTAGAGGAGTTGACTTGATGGTGGTCTCATTTCCCCATCCACCTCTTCTCTGGTGTCCCTGAGCAAGGTGCTTGAAAGCATTTGTGTTGGCCCACCTCAACACTTTCTTCTGCTGAGAAAGCGAAGGGCTTTTGTTTTGCAGGCTAAGACAGATGCACAAACCATGGTCATTTCATGGGGTCCTGGACACACTCTCCAAAGCACAGGACCTGCTGCCAGGGTCTCTGAGCAGGATGGGGCTGTATGGACTAATTTACAACTTAGGTACAGGTGGGATAGGTTTTGGAAAGCCCCGGGTGGGAAAGTGTGAGTATTCCTATTGCCAACACATGTGATTATCATCAGAGTGTCAGGAACTCCTGTGAAGCCAAACTTGAGCATGAGCAAACACTGAGGGAGGGTTTTTCTGTGGTTCTCATGAATCTCTCAAAATTACTTTTCTCCAAACTCTTACAGCATTTGCCTGTTTCTTGTGAATGAAAGTCAGGTGGCAACTGAAATTCAAGTAAAAGGTCCTTGAAGTGCCATATAAAACAAAGAAAGAAACCCTCTGTGTTACCTGTAGGTGTGAAACACAGTGCAGATACCTGCTCAAAGGGCTCCAGGACAGTGAATCGGGCAAGTAGCAGCTGACTGGGAAAACTATCCAATTTGGAAGCAAAATGGCCATTGTGCCTTGGCAAATGCCCCTGAAGCTGTTTCAGATAATGGAAATAAAAACCAAACAGTAACTTAATTTTAATACAAGCTTATAATTTTAATTTTATCGTTTATAATATCATAAATGATGTAAATAAAAGCTGCTATCCTCATTTCTTGCCTGGGCACACCCGCTCCATGTGGCTCCCTGCCTGTCCAGAGCCTTATGTGTCCAGAGCTGTGGGAGTGTTTGTTTATGGGAGTGTTTTCAGAGCATGGGGGTTGCAGCTTCCTGATCTTTGTCCCAGTGCCCACTGCTGGGTTCTGGAAATTTGTTGCTGAGTTCCTCTATGAACATTTTAGCGTTTGCACTTGGGACGATCAGGCTGAGGGTTCAACAGTGGAGAGTTGTGCATCCCCAGGACAAGTGCCCAGAGAGGTGTGGGGAATCTGCAGGACTTGACTGGGAAAAGTCACAGCCATCCTTCATCTAGATTTGACAGCAACCTGGCTTAGGACAAGAAGTTGGTCTAGAGACTTCCAAAGGGTCCTTCCCACTAACACTCCTATGGGATTGTCTGCTTGCACAAAGCACGTTTGGATGCCTGTATCTGTGGGAGCGTGCGTTGGGATCTACTTCGCATATCCACGGACATGAGCCGTGGCAGTGAGCCCAAGCTGAAAGGACTGTGCTGGGTGAACATCAGGTGTTTCATCTTCTCCTTGATTACCCCCCGCTATGAGCAGCTGCCCGCAGCCGTGCTGCGGCGTCGGAGGCAGCGGTGAGGTGTGGAAGTGGGACAGGTCTCCGCTGCCCGCACCGTCGTTATTGCACATGGCACCGTCGAGCATCCCAAAGACTGGTGCGGAGACCGTCAGCGCCCTGCCAGGGTCCCGCAGGACACCGGCGCCTGCGCCCGGAGCGCGGACGGATGGAGAGAGCCGGTGAGACCCGACCCGGCGCGGCGTGCCCGAGGGCTCGAGGGGCCAGCGGGTCCCCAGGGAGCCTCCGGGGTGCCCGGCGCCGTCCGACACCGTGTCACAGCCGGCGGCTGTGGGACGGGACGGGAGCAGGGAGGGGGGGGCCGCCCCGCCTCCCTCTTAAAGAGCCGTGGCGCCGGGCGGTAGCGCAGCGAGCAGGGGAGCGGCATCGCCCGGCACCATGCGCTTCGCCGCCGTCTGCAGCATCCTCCTCCTGCTCCCGCCGCCGCCGCCCGCTGCCGCCTACTTCGGGTCAGCACCGCCCGCGGGGTTCGGCCCCTGGCGCCGCCTCCGCGCCGGGCAGCGCCGGGGGGACCCCGGGAGGGAGCGCGGAGGGTCCGCGGGGCAGCGCCGGGGGGACCCCGGGAGGGAGCGCGGAGGGTCCGCGGAGGGTCCGCGGGGTTGCTCGGCCGTCGGGCATATCCTGGCAGAGGGATCCCGCACCTGCAGCATCCGGCGCATCTCGCAGCAGATCCCGCATCCCGGAGCGTTGCGGCCGGCGGGGAGTTGTGGAGGAGAGGGGTGGGAGAAAGGGGCGAGGGTGCTGGGTGTTGGCAGGAGCCCCCGCTGTGCTCCCGGGCACCGCAGAGAAAGGGGATGAGGGGCAGACCAACGTGTGTAAGAGAGGAATGGAGAAATGGGGTGGGAGATGGTGTTAGCTGGGAGCAATAGACAGAAAAACTGTCTTATACTCCTCAAACTATGCTCTGCTCCTGTTCAGGATGTGAATTGGCTCTGGGTAGTTGCTGGCTTTGATAGTTCTCTCCAGGCTGCTTCCCTGGAGGGAAGAAGGTGGGAGGAGGAGGCTGGTAGAAGGATCCGGGGCTCAGCAGAGGTGTAGGTGCTGTGTGGGGACTCTGAGCCAGCCCAGGGACAGAGACACGGTGTGCTGGGGTACAGAGAGCAGAGATGACGCTTCTCTGGGATACCTGTGTGTGTCTCTACCTCTCACATTTTGGTTTGCTTAGGTTAAAGGCAAAAAATGGATTTTTAACAGGTTGGGCCAATGCAGAATTTCCCGTGAAGTGGTTTGGTTCCTGAGTTTGCTTCTCAGGGAGGCTCTTCAGACTCTCCTAGGGTAACCAGGAACTGTGGAGGTGTCACAGTGAGTGTAGAAACATTCACACACTCAGACACTGCTGTGAGTGATCCTAACACCCAGGACAGATTTGGGCTGACTTTACGCTCTTGGAAAGAGGCTTAGTCCCTCTCTGCCTTTGCTTTCAAGTGTTTCTGGCTGGGCAATGATTAATAATTTCTGCTGCAAAGCTTCCTTAAAACTGCTGGATTTTACGTTTATTAATTGTATCATTTAACCTAATTCAAAGCACCTGCTGACAGGGGAGGACTCTGCCTTCCCTGGTCACTCACAGTGTGTACATACACATGCTCGCTGAAGGAGCTGGGCTGCAGGGAGCGTTTGGCTTTCCAGTTAAATCTGTACGTGGAGTGAGTGTGTTGGTGTTCCCCTCTCAGATAACTAACATGAAGCGGTGGCTGAGGATTGCTTAAGCTGGACTCAGGATTTGAGGCTGCAGTTTCACTTTCCTGTGTTGTTTCTGGAGGGGTTTGACACAGGTGTGTCGTGTATTCTCCTCTCCTCATTTAAAAGTCACAAGGAGGAATAGAAAAAGGAAACTACAAGCCTAATCACTCAGTGTTTGCTGGTGATTAATCATGTGATATGTGGGTGCTTTCAGGATACAGTTTGGCATTGATAGAGAGGAGCTTGAGTATTGTGGAAGTCCTGATGTGAATGCCTGACAGGCTCAGTTTGGGAGAAAAGCAATCTTGCCTCCAAACTGCTGCTGAACTGGAGGAGAACATAGACCCTGGTTTTGGCAAATAGGAGAGACATAGGCACAAGAGCCAGATCTTTGCTTTCTACACACGTAAACCCTGCAAAGATGTGACAAAAAGTGAAGATTTTTTGTGTCTGTGTGCAGAGGTAGGACCTGAGCCCTTTCTGTTGTGGGCAGTGGATTTGGCAAAGGTGAGGAATTGCTGGTTGATAGCAGTGAAGAAAATGCCAAGTGGGAATCTATCAGGACAAACCTGAGGCAAAAAGTGCACAGAGTAGTCCAGTGAAAATGGTCCAAGGGGCTGGGAAAGGTGGTCACCTATAAATATAGAAAATCTTGCCAAAGTGAACACAGTAGGGAAATGATGGAGAACTGGAGTAGGGAAATAATGGCTCATTAGCTGCAGGAATCCAGGACTGGCTGTGGCCCTTGTACACAGAGGGTGTACACCTCTTAACTGCCTTTGTGCTTGCTTTGTTTTCACCTTTGCTTCAATCCTCCCCCATGCTGCAGCCTCCTCCTCTCCTGCTTTTTCTTGCAGGATGTACAGCTCCTTGGGCAAGTGGGAGTTCCTCTAGACATCTTTAAAAGCTCTCAGCCTCCTGTTGCCTTCTCAGTGGCTGTGTTTCACAAAGTGAAAAGCAGTGTAGGATGTGCTAGAAGGCAAAGAGATCCTCACAGAGCCTAAGAGGGTCTCTTGCTAGAATTAGGTCAGAGAGGAATTCGGAAGAGATCCACCTCATGTAGGACGTTGTTGGATAGGCAGAAGCAACAAACTTGATTAAAGTCTTCTCCTGGGAGACCTCCACAGAGCAGGCTGTAACATGTCTCCAGAGCTGCTAGGGCATTTCTTTATAGCTCACCCTGAAACACCTGTGCTGGGTGCAGAGGCCATCAGGCTTTCCTGGGACTCACATGGTGTGCTGTCTTGATTCACAGCTTCTCTTAATTCAGCCTATGTCCTCTGCATTTGCTGCTAATTCTTCTCCCAACAAAGTCAGTGCCACAGCTGCTGCATGTTTGGTGATGGAAGAGTCTTTCTGGGCCCTTAGAGAGTAGAAACAACTTGAGACTTTCAGGTCTGTCGAAGCTTGGGCTTGCATAGTTATGGGAACAGCACAATATTTCAAACAACATTGTGGTGTAAATACAAGTACCTTCAAAAAAACTCTGTCCTTGCCTCCCCTGTATCCTTCTAGAGCTGTGGAGTAAGCTTTTTGTTCAGTTATCTCAGTTACCAACTTTCTCACTTTTTCTTTGGTAACTGTCTTACTGCAACATTTCCCTGGGAAATCTAAGGGACCAAATCTACTACCAACAGAGACCCTGCTGTCCAGGTCTGAATGCTCCTGGAAAGGTTTCTGAAGGTGTTTCTCTCCCTGTTGAGCTGGTAAATTAAATGCTCACGTTACTTACAGGCTGCATGATCTTCCCTCAAAGTACAGTTTATCAGGGGGATGCGTTACAGCATCTTTTAAGTCAGTCACACAGAACACTGGGTTATTTTAAAAGGGTAAATTAGCAGAAAGGGAGCAGAAACAAAGACTGAGGGCAATCTTCAGCTGAGATTTGTAAAGATGGAGCCTGTGAGGATTGCCACAGCAGAGATGAAGTGGGACTACAGATGCATGGGGTGAGTAAGGACTTTTCACCATGCTTCTTGATTCTCTTCAGTTCCCAGATCTCAGGGTATCATACTTACTAAGAAATCATCTCACTGGCTGTCGAGCATGTCATATAGGAAATGCTCCAGGGAATGTGGCCAGTCCAGGGGTAGACTGCAAATCTGATCTCCCCTGTACTAATTGACTGGAGTATTGGATGGTCAGCAGCAGGGAGTGCCCCTGAAACCAGGAGTGACAGGGAGAGATTTGATGTGACTGAGTTGAGAGGTGGAAGGATTGAGAGAAGATTGTGGGAGCCCAGAGCAGGTAAGGATGAAAAACACAGTGCAGTTAGAGTGACTCAGGACTGGTGTACAGGCACCAATTGCAATGGTTCTCAGCTAAATCCTAATTGTCTGTAAGAAAGGGGTGTGTATCTGGACACATCATGGGTTGCTGTTCCTGAAAAGGGAACAAGCAGAAAAGCCCATTTCAAAGGATTCCAGTTTGGCCTCGTGTCAGCCTCACCTGAATTTTGAACTCCAGCTCTTTGTGAGGAGCAGAAATCTTGACAGGCATAAAGACACCTGCCAGAGGGTCTGAAACAACATCTGTGAGGAAGAAAAGTAAAAACCCTGTGGGTTGATCCTGAGATGCTGCTTTGGGGGTTTCTGCCACCTTTTCTGTAAGCAACAGATGCTCAGAGCATTGGAGACCATCCCGTTGAGCCCAGACAGAGCAACTGCTGCTGCCTGACAGTTTGTCCAGGACAAGTATTGGGGATTAATTGATGTAGCTTCTGAAAGGATTAAAACTCTGTTCTGCTGAGCTGCCAGGGAGAGAGGCTTCCCCAGGACCTGTTGTGCACTGTAGTGGCCTTGATTTAATCCGTCATTGCCCATATTCTCTTGGTCTTTCCTGGATGCTTGTTGCAGCTATCTGTGGGGTGTAGATATTTCTGTGGAACATGAAAGGCCTGTGAAATCAGATATGGAGTACTGTTGTGGCTCCCTTTGATTTCCCCCCCCCCCCCCCTTACTTGGGAGAGGTAGAAAAGGCATATTTTTAGGGGTTTTAAAGACCTTTCAGATCCAGAGGATGTTGGGCATTGCACAGGAACAGGCTCTCATTAAAAGTCTCTTAAGCAGCTGGAATGTGGCTGGAAGGAGATTAAAGGAAATAGATGAATTTAGCAAAGTGCTTGAACAGAAGAGTAGAGAGAAATAAAAGTTTGAGATCCTCGTTGTTCTTTCAAATTGCTAGCAGGTGTGCATTAATTCAAAGAGTTTACATTTTTTGCCCTATGATCTGTAGATAATATGCTCTAAATCATCTGAGAATGATGTGCAGTTTGCCTAACTGCAAATATCTGCATATTTTATACTTAAGCTTGTAAGACTGTTCTCGTGCTGTGATCTTGACCTGATCCTGTGGTAGTCTTGTCCTCATAAAACGTGGTTATAGTCAAAGCCTCTGCTCATACGGGCAATCTGAGCTGTGTCTGTCGTGACTCTGAGTGGCTTCTGCTCCCAGCTGTGCCACTGCTCAGCTGCCTGACCTTGGGCAGCTTCTTTAATTCCCCTGCCTGTTCACCCAAACTCCCAGTTACCTGAGACACTGCTTTTGGGAGCTGTGTCGGTGCGCCCCTCGGTTGCAATGAGTCCCCGTCTCTGGAGGAGCCTCCAAGCACAGCGATGTCACTTTTTTTTCCTGCTGACGTTCACCTGTCCCAGGTAGTTAGTGTGAGAATTCACAAGGGAGACTTTCACAGAGAGGTATATTCCAGGCAGCTGTAGTCACATGTCTCAGATTATCGAATTTACTCCTTATTTTGTTTACTTCTCAATGCATCCTCTATTTCCAGAGGAAAACTAAGTTACTTGATGTGTTGCAAGCTTAACAATTCACAGATAATAACAAAACGATATTAAGTTTGCCTGTGCAACCAGCTATTTGTGTAAGAACCAGCTGTTTGTCTATTAGCTCTGTCAGAATTTAAAGTATTGCCTGATCCAATCTTAGAAAGTGTTTTTTCCAGGACACTGTTGCTTTGCATGGTGTGAAGGATGAATTAGGCTTGGTATCTTTGCTCTGTGTGTGGTCTCAGGCTGTATTTTCTGTGCACTACTGAGATTGCTCTGGAAATGGAATAAAATTCTTCAAAGGCTGTTTTTATGGTGCCTGTCATTATCCTATTTCAGTTTTCCACAAATATTAGCATCCAGCATCCTTCAGGGTCTGGAGAACAGCAATGCCACGTTCCACCAAACCTCCCTGCTGAGTCACAGGACATCCTTGAGAGAACCCCTGTCCCAGCCTGTAGGAACAGCTGTCCTGGGTTAGAACAAAGGTTCATGTGGCTTCACAACCCAGTTTCAACGCTGAGTAATATGAAGGCAAAAACGTAAAAAGAAATGAAACAGCAGACAGTGATGCTCTTTCAGAACACTCTCCAGCTTCTGACAGTCTGTGACCCCAGAGCTTCCTGTGCTAAAGTACCGTTGTGCTCGATGGTCCCTCACGAAGTTTTCTCCCGTGGTTTTGCAGGAGTACATGTGTGCTTCAGCATCCCTACTGTCCTGCGCTAAGAAGGGCTGCAAGTTGAGCTACAGCCTCTGTAGCCCACTTCATTTGTTTTTCAGTCTGTTGATTATTAAGTTAATGCAATTCCCCCTGGTTCTATGTATTAGAAGTAGGGATAATTTTTCTGTACTCACTTGCAGGTCAGTCATGATTTTACAACCCCTTGTTCTCCCACTGCTCCTTTTTCCCCTAGTGGAAGTTGTGGAAGATTTCACAGTCCCTTGGGATAAGCAAATCACAGAATGTTAGGGGTTGGAAGGGACCTTTACAGACCATCTAGTCCAACCCTTCTGCAGAATATAATGGCAAAACAAAAAAGTGAGCAGCTGCATTTGCTGTTCTTTTATTCCCAGCTGAGGTCCTTCTATTGGACTCCTTTGGAAACAGAGCCACCAAGCCTCTACACTAAAGGTGCTGCTGCATCTGAAGCCCCAGTGAAAGGGAAGGGCTGAGAGCTGAACGTGCCTTTTGTAGGAAGGAGGTGACCAGTCTAGATAGTGCAGCTGCTACTGCTGTCTCAAAAATATCTGATGAATGTGGTTTAGCTGGGATGGAGGACACTAAAATGAGGCTGGAGATTGGCAGGAGGGAACTCTTTTTTTTTTGTTCGGAGAAGGGATTTTGGGGAGTTAGGATGCTTGGCATGGGCAGTAGTTCTGTTGGTGTGTGGACAATCAGTAGCTTGGTGTACAGGAGTTGAGCAAAATGTGGCTTTTTGCATACGTGGCTCTCTATCAGTGAGCAGTTTCACTGTTGTTATATGAGGCTCTCAAACTTTTCTTTCCAGCGTCAGTTCCCTTTTTCTTTTTCCTTCCCTCTGTGCTGTGAACTTGGGAAACTTGGCTACATGGGAGCACAGATACTGCATGGCAAACAGAGAATAACCACATCTCACGTTTAACTCATTGGCAACTGCACTTTCCTGAGATGGTGAGTGCTGGAATCCTACTGCGAAGCAAAGTCCAGGGCTCTGGCTTCCTGTGAGTGTTGTTATTCCCCCAGCTGGCATAATAACAGCAGCTCTTCCTGGACCCAGCATTACCCCAGCACGTCAGGCGTGGTCTGAACATCCCTAAGAAGTCAGAATTCTGTTGACATCTGGGTGTCTCCCTGCCCATGCTGGAGTTGGTGTGTCTTGGTCTTGTTGAGCCTCAGAGCTTTGTGTGTTGTGCTGAATGTGCTGGAGACAAGAAAACTCCCCTTCTGAGGTCGGTGTTGACAACACACGTTTGTTTCTCCCTGCAGCATTAGTGTGGGGTGGAGGATATGATACTAGATCTCATCAATCTGTGCTGATTCATCTTCTGAGCTGCTGAAACACCCTGAGCAGCAGCTTTCTGAATATCCCTCTCTCTGTTCACCTTTGCTCTCTGTAACTCGCTTCTGCTTCCTTTCAGACTGACCGGGAAAGAAGCTCTGACACACTTTCCATCACTAGGACCCTCCACGAACCCGGCGCAGGGGAAGGTGCACGTGAAGCAGTGTGACCTGCTGAAGCTGTCCCGCAAGCAGAAGCGTCTGTGCCGGCGGGAGCCCGGCCTGGCCGAGACGCTGCGTGACGCCGTGCGCCTTGGCATCCTGGAGTGCCAGTTCCAGTTCCGCAGCGAGCGCTGGAACTGCAGCCTGGAGGGTCGCACCAGCCTGCTGAAGCGAGGTACAAGGTAGTCTTGTGTGTGTCTGCAGTATAAAGTCTCCCTTGGTGCTGCAGTGGGGCAGTAACCAGAGAGGGCAGAGACTGTCTGTGTTGCCTGAGAGAGGCAGCTGGGCAGTCTGGGCCCTTTTGCCACAAAATAGGCTTTTATCCACATCTTTCCTGAGCATCTTGTCATGGGTTGAAATGTAGAATTAGGTTCATGTTCTTGGCTGGTGGATTTTTGTGCAGAGGTTCCTAGACTGACCATCTTCCTTGTCTGGCACTCGGGGGTGATACTGCGGAAAATGAGGGTTAATGCTTCATGTCAAGGGGTGTTTTAAGGAGAGACTCACTTTAGTTCTTTGGATATTTTCATATTAAATCTCTGCTCTTCTCAGACACGGCATTTATTCCTAGTCTCCTGTTTGAAGAAGCTGTTTATCAGCACTAAAGCGTTTCAGTGCACGTTTGCAAACATCTCCTAAGACTCTTTCACATACATTTGGAGTTTCTGCAGAAGTTCAGAGTGGACAGAAAAGCCACACGCTGTGTTAGAGGAAGCAAATGTTGTTTGAATTCTGTACTTAGGGTAGTAGGGAGCATAACAAACCTCTCAAATGATAAGAACTGCAGAAAAATAGAATGAAGATAGACCCAGAAACTCTTTTGTAATAAAAGTTCCCAAAGCAGGCACACACACACTTTGCTAAGTGCATATACACTGCTTTCATCCAAACAATGCCTGCTACTGAGTTCCAAACCTTCAGCAGAGTTTAGCAGCATTCACCGAGTTTCAGTCCTTTGATAGCTTTTAGTAGCTTAATGTCTTTTAAAAAGGGACCTGAATAAGCCCATATTGACCCTGATGAAATTAAAATATGGATTTTAATGAGCTTTGGGACTGAGACTTCTAAAAGTTTCTATTTAAAATTGTCAAGTGATGTTAAAATGAATATTTAGTTAATAGTAAAGCAGCAGATGCAAGAGCAGACTTACTTCACTGCAAGGAAGAAGCTGTCTGTGATCATTTTGAGTGACTTTCTGACATCTGTACCCTTTACCACCCTCAACATGAAAATGACAATTGAATAATCCTCATCTTCACATAGCTGGAAAGCATTTCGTTCCCTTTTGGTGGCATGTCTCAACACTTCCATGGGCTCCTGACTGACAAAATAAAATATCACCTGTAATTTAAAACTTGTTTTGGCAGATGAGGATAAGTGTTTGAAAACTTTTATTACACAATCTTAAGGATCAAATGGTGATTTAATACAGAAAAGTATGCTCTGTGCATCTCCCCTGCGAGGGGACACTTGGCTGGGAGTAATTGCCAGTTCTCTTTCCTTTGACTTGCAAACACACTGGTTTCTTTCACAAGGAACATGAACACTTTCAGCTGCCACTTCTGATCTGTTTCTCACATAATCCTGCTGCTGTGGTGTTGCTGCCTTGGAAATTGTTGGTCAGATAACGGACAGTGCTCCCTTCACCCAAATACTGGTGGAGAGGTTTAGGAAGGATTAAATCATTTGCTATCACCGTGGTCCTAGGGAAACCAGAACACACTTGCACTCACACATGAAAAGCTGCCTACACTCATTTGGATCACTGATGCTTCTCTTGCTTCTAGAGATACCACCATCTTTTTTCCTCTATTTGCATACTTTCAGTAAGAAGGGAAAAAAAAAAAACTTAATTGTTACTGGAGGTCAAGTAAGCAACATGGTGATGTGGGTAAATAAATACCTATAGCAAAGACAGCTCAGATCCAGCCACTCAGAAAAATGCTTCTGGAGGAATGGGCACTCCCCAACCTTTCCCTGTCTATTAATCCATTTCTTTGCTTCATGTTGTTTGGATTCCTTGGCCTTCAAGCAGTGATGTCTTTGATGTTCACAAGGAATTTGGGATGGGTACAGCACAGGAGCAGTGGCTCAGACACAAAGTTTCCATCACTGGGGATTCTGAACACTCAGCTGGACAAAGCCCTGAGCATTGCAGTTAGCCCTGCTTAGAGCAGGAGGTTGTACCGAAGACCTTAAAAAGTCCTCCCATCCTAAACCCTTCTACAGTTCTGTATCTCCCTGGTCTGCTTTTTGTTTGGTTGGTTACTTGCTTGCTTTTTGTCTGGTTGAGCTGTGTTTTGCTTGGTGCTTGTAGGTTTTTTTCCTCCTGAGATGTTTCTTTCCCCCTTGCTCTGAAAGGCTCACACAACCTTCACTGTAGCATTGAAAAATCTGTGACCTAGAGCATCTCCCCTTTGCCATAATCACCACACAGCTAAACTCCTCCTGTTAAAGTTTTCCTTGTGGTCTAGAGCATGCCACAGCACAGAACAGTGTCTTGCCATTGCAGCAAATGCCTTCCTGTATTTACAGGCTGCTGAGCTAAGAAATCCATTCACGGAGCTCAGGGGAAGAGTTGGGCATGTGCAGGATCCTACCAGGGGGAGCTGGCTTGCCTGAGTATCTTGGAATTCAACGCTGAGAGGGGATGTTTGCGACCAAACTGCCCAGCAAAGACATTTGCCTTTAGATGTTTCCCCTTGCACCGTGTGCTTAAGATTTCATTTAGTCACTATGAACACAGTGAATGGGGTCAGGAGAATGACTCATCCCTAAACCAGACCCTGGCAGCTGGGGCATGGGCTCCAGGCTCTGCTGGCTGTGGTGACAAGAGCTTCATTGACATGCTGGGAGGATGGATACCCAGGTCACATGGACACCCCTCTGTTTAGATGTTCTCACATCATGCTTGTTGGAGCCAATTGCTGCTCATTTGTGTCATGTTCTACTGTCCTGCTTCAACAGCTGTTCTGCTGCTCGTTGTTATTCCACAAGGGCTTAAGGACCATCCAGTTTTTCCTCCACTCGTGTGATTTGTGAATTAAGCAATTATCAGTCCCTTAGGACAAAGAAGCAGGAACCATCTCAGTCTCTCCAGACAAGCATGTAGCAGGCAGCCTGGTGACATTGAACCTTTGCTGTAAAAGGAGGTGGCAGGCAGGGAGAAGAGGAACATTTGCAAGTATGCTCGTTATCTTCAGTTACTGCTGTCTGCAGTGGCTTGACCACAAGCAATGGTCTCTGATTTCAAGTGGGATGAAATCTGGCCAGCAGTTACGTGGAGTGCCACAGGAGAAACCAAACCATCACTGGTCAGAAATAGCAGAAGCAGTGTGGTATTCCACAAAGTCAGATTTAGCAGGGTATGTGGAGCTGACTAGTACTGCTAGCTTTATATGGTATGGGAAAGTGTTTCTGAAATGCTCTCCTCTCTTCTGGTATGAGGATGTCAGAGGGGCTGTTGGGAATCTGGTCAACATCTGCAGTTTCTTCATTTTGGAGATTGGAGTTTCTGGAATTGTATTTCAGATTTAGGATCTCAGATCTCTCTTATCCTCTCTTAACTCCTTCTTTTGGGTTAGCCACTGCTTGAAGATGTGTGAGCATCATTGCTACCCACAGTCTGGGTCCCATTTCGGCTTTTCCCGAGACTTTTGGTGGATTTGGTGACATTTTCTTTCATTATTCTTCCAGTTGCAATTCACTTGTGCCAGTGACACAGCACCTGAAGGGGTGAAGTAGGAAGCAGTTTATTGATTGGTCTCCTTGGCCTCATCCACATTTTCTTGACTCTTCTCATCCCTGTCCATGCTGTTGCTAGATCTTTCACCTCAGACTCTGGATTTCCAAAGAGCTCATCTGATGTATGCGTTGAATCTGCTGATGCCCCCTCTCCGTTACGCTCATCATTAGTCAAGTTTTCATTCCTTTGACTGAATGTCTCTTCAGGCACTGTACTTTCTTTCCTGGTTAAAATGTGGTGGTGTGTCACAGTCACATGGCTCAGGGTAAAAGTAGCTGAGCTGGGAGGCTGGTTTTAAGAAGAAGAATAGCTTCAGAAAGAATCAACACAGTCACTGGGAGAAGAGAATCTACAGGGAAGCTGGAAAACTCACTCACACACAGAACTGTCCCTTTTGCCCAAGACGTCCTCCAACATGGAACCTTCCCTAGTCAAACTACGTGTGCTCTTTCCGTATGAAATATTACTGCTGTGCCAACACAATCCAAACAAAAAACACCAGCTTTTAAATAACAGGTCAGATTCTAAAAGCACGTTCTCAGTCTCCACTAGGTATTTCCTCCCTTTCAGCCACAACACCATTCCAATGGCAGCCTCTACCAGCCCTGTGGTCAGGATGAGGACAAGTGGAGTTTCACGATGGTTGCTTTTTGCAGTTGAACATTTTCCCAGGACTGTCTGGCTGTTGCCACCCATCCCTTGATTCATGAGTGGTCTCCTGCGTCCACATTGATGCAGCCACAGCTACTAGGTGAGACTGGGCTGTCGCTACGCCAGGAACTGCAAGCGTGACACTGAGCTGCCCTGCTGGGAGCAGTGTGCAGGTGCTGGAAGAGTTGTGGCTCTTTGTATTTCTAAGCGTTGTGCTCGGGGAGTCAGGAGAGCCAGTGAGGTGGATGAATACCTTATCTTGCCTTTCCTGCTCCTACCCTCTGCTAATCCTTCCCGTGTGTAGGTTTTAAGGAGACAGCCTTCCTGTACGCCGTGTCATCCGCAGCGCTCACGCACTCACTGGCCAGGGCATGCAGTGCCGGGCGCATGGAGCGCTGCACCTGCGACGACTCCCCAGGGCTGGAGAACCGCAAGGCCTGGCAGTGGGGCGTCTGTGGCGACAACCTCAAGTACAGCACCAAGTTCCTGAAGAAGTTCTTGGGCCAGAAGAGGATCGGCAAAGACCTGCGGGCCAAGGTGGACATCCACAACACCAATGTCGGCATCAAGGTGAGGGGCTGCACCAGCAGGCCTAGAACCAAGCTAGGGTTCCTGCAACCCACCCTCAGCTGAGTCTGTGAGAGGGTTATTCACTGCCCCTACTCACAAACCACATCTGTTTACCTGTATGTCATGGATCTTGCAGTACTGAGAGCTCCCTGGAGAGTCTCCTGAGCTCTGGTGTGAGGAGTTGCCTGTTGAGTGGCAGAATAGCATCCCATATGCTCTCATGGTATCAGGGGTTGAGTGACAACAATATGCAGCACAGTAATGGCCATAAAACTCAATGACTGAATTGGCCCATGGATTATGCCACAGCTCCAGAGCTGGTGGGACGTGTGAAGGGCTTTGACACTCTTGACATCTGTTATGAGTCTGCTGGTGACTTGCAATGGAACTAGCCCTATCACAAGCTTGGGTCAATGACACCATTAGATCAAGCACTCTGGCCCGTATGCTACAGGCTGCTGACATCATTGTTTTGCATTTACTGAGTCCAGTTACTTGCTCAATTACAGCACTGTCTTCATTTGAAGGGAATCCACCATGCTGGAGATACTTTCATGGTTGTCTACTCCTGCTGCTCCAAATAGGCTTAGGAAGAATTTATTCAGCATGCAGCCACTTGTCCTCATTCAGGCTTTCTGCTGTCTGGCTCACTAGCCAACTCTGCAGCCATTCCTCTGTTTTCTTATCTTTTCCTCCATAGAATAGGAATAATACCAATAAAACGGAAGCACTTCCTGGCTGTCTGCAATCTGAGATGTTCCCTCTACCCAGATATAGGCTCATGGTCCTGGCAGATAATGACTACCACTTCTCTTCCTCGTCAGGCTGTGAAAAACGGGCTCAAAACCACGTGCAAGTGCCACGGTGTCTCTGGCTCCTGCGCAGTCCGGACGTGCTGGAAGCAGCTCTCGCCGTTCCATGAGGTGGGACGGCTGCTGAAGCTGCGCTACGATGATGCTGTCAAGGTCTTCAGCACCACCAACGATGCCGTGGGCCACTCAGAGCTGGCTGGCCCACAGAGGCACGGCCACTACCCCAAGCACCCCGCCTCGCCCCGATCTACCGACCTGGTGTACATGGAAGACTCCCCCAGTTTCTGTCGCCCCAGCAAATACTCGCTGGGCACTGCTGGGAGGACCTGCTCTCGGGAGGGCAACTGTGACAGCATGTGCTGTGGACGAGGCTATAACACCCAGAGCCGGCTGGTGACCTTCGCTTGCCACTGCCAGGTGCAGTGGTGTTGCTATGTCGAGTGCCAGCAGTGCATGCAGGAAGAGGTGGTCTACAGCTGCAAGCAGTGACCGTGCCGGAGCGTCGCGTCCTACAGTACAAGGCAGCAGTAGGGAGGGAGAGGGGCGTGATTCTCTGTTGGTGGGGGGCAAAAGTCTGGGGAGAGCCCTCGTATGAGGGCTGAAAACCAGAGGTTTTGTCAGGTAGCAGATCAGAAGGTGGAGGACAGAGAGTGGGAGGCAATGTGGAGACAGCAGAAACACTGAAGCAGTCAAAAATACCTCTCAAGCTGAAGCTTCTCCTCTCACTGCAGGGACATTCCCCTCCTCCATTCCTCACTTGCACTCCTGTAAATGCGCTGGGTGACGGCACTGAAATACTGAGGGCTTGTGCCCTGGATCCTCGAGAGAAGAGCATTAAGGGACCAGAGAGAAAACTAACCAGAGACTGGACTTTGATGTATCAGGGACAGTTGTGTTCCTGTGCCGAGGCAAAATTACTCTGGCAGTGGGGGATTTCAGTGCTGCGCTCTGGGAGCTGGCTGAGTCCTTTCTGCTCTGAACTGAAAGACACACTGTTGAGTAATCTCACCTTCGTGCAAGAATTGTGCCTTAGAAACACTAGTTTACAAACAGATGGAGCTCACGTCTGTCATCTCCCAGGTCTACACCCTTTCGGTGCATTTTAACTATTTCAGCCTTGCTGGAGACGTGGAATTGCCTCTGTTACCGTGTATGCAACACAGAAGCTGAGGTCTGTGACATTACCCTCTGCAGCATGCTGCCTCACAGGGATTTCTGTTATGGTGGTGGGTCCAGGGTGATGGTACCAATTATGAAACTCTTTTTTTTGTTGTTATCTTTTGCCCCCAATCAAGCTCCCAGTAACCTTTTTGTCTTACGTGTACCGATCTCTGCCCGAGTTGTGTCACATCCCACGCTTCTCTCCTGTGCTGGTGGCAGGGAACGTTTCTGACAGGGAATTAGGAACCTCAGGAACTGGAGCATCTTAAACATTTGCAAGTGGTGAGTGACAGTCTCTGCGCTGAGAAGCAGGATGTACCTAGAGAGTGCAGGCGTGTGGCAGGAGGGAGGGCAGCCAAGGGCACAGTCTGTCACAGAGCTCTGAGCCCCTGACTTGCAGTTGTGTTTTTCTGCTTCACTATAGGTGGAACACAAGAGGAACAGCCTGTTTTGTTTCTCTGGCTGTGTTTAGAGAAACAGTTGTGGGAATGTCAGTGAGGCATTCCCTGACCTGGCCACATGGTCCAGGGAGATGTGTGTGGCACAGCCTGTCTGGCCGCTTGGACTGTGTGACAGGGAGGGCTTGCCAGTCTGTTTGTCCGCTCCAGGGCTTTCCCTGGTTAATCCTGCAGCAGCACCTGGAGCATTGGTGCTGCAGTCAGCTCTGGAGGGTTGCTGAGGTAACAAAGCTGCTGTATTTACTCAGTCTTGGTGATGCTATAAACCAGCGAGCAGGATGTACTTGACAGTGTAATGGATGAAACTGTTGTGGTGTCTGTGGACTAATCCTGAGGCTGAATTTGGGCAAGCTTGCAATGGGATCAAGTTCTCCTAACAAGTAGTAAGATACCACCTGCGTGCTCCAGCTCTCAAGTGTGGATCTGCTCAAGTCAGGCGTTCGTTTACCTGTGGTTTGAGCTATTACAGTTATGTGCACTCACACTCTGGACCTTGTTGTCCTTTTGTTTTTTACAACTCTTTTCAATTTCTGCTTCATGAAACAACAGAAGAGAACCGTCTCAGAGCAGATCTAGCCCTTGACTGTCTCTTTAGAGGCTACTAAGGCCTCCTCTTTGGCCAGCTACAGGCTTTCATGGGCTTATTCTTTTTTTTTTCCTTTTTCTGGCTCAAGTTGACTTGAACTGAACTAAAGTACTTATGACAGACATAATACTGCAAACAGAGTTAATTGGCCAGTTTGGGGTTTTTTTATACCTCCTAAATACCCAAGAACCCATTTAGCAGCCCATTATTTACATTTTGGGTTTAATCTTTTGGGAATTGAAATATTCCCACGAGTTTCAGTGTTGAGCACTTGACAAAAAAAAAACCCACAAAAAAACCAACCCATCAGTTAAATTTGGCATCCTGGTCGAAATTACAAAGGATCTAGCTCTGCTGTACACTATTGATCCCAAGCCTTATGCCCCAACTGCCCTCCTGGCTCGCCCAGCATCAGAGAGGAAGGGAACACCACACCACGAGAGGGTTACTTAGGTTATTGATTTATTTCTTGCAGAGAGCATTTCAAATCTGTGGGCTATTTCTCCCACGCAAAAGGCAAGCCTGACTCCCATGAGGCAAAAAGTGCTATTTTAATAATATCCTTTATCTGGCTCCGAATGCTGCAATGCTGGGGGAACCTGCTGTGCCAGGGGGCTGGACTGGATGATCTCTAGAGGACCCTTCCAACCCCTCCCATTCTGTGATTCGAGCAGTAGGTGAATGCATTTCGGAGGCATGTTAGCTCTTCTGCACAACAGACTCAAAAGCGAGACCAGAAGGATGGTAAGATGATGATTTAGGCAGAGAGAAATATGTGCAGATGAGTGGAACTTGCAGCTTTGGGATTTTCATGTCCTTTGATGTCAGTGGGAACTGGAGGACAGGTTTGCAGCAAGGGGATCTGACATCTTTCTTTAGGCAACTCGATCAAGCTCTTTCAGTGTGGATATTTTGGATTGGATTGGCCCTTGGGAATGCTTTCAGCTGAAGAAGGATTTAAGGCAGGATTAGACACTGCTTTGCAGTACTTGAAAAAGATGTTGGGGTTTGTGTGTTGTGTGGGCACCATGGTTCTGAGGTGGTGTCACCGAGCCCCTGGGAGCATTGATGTCTGTGAGACATGCAGGGGTTACCTGCACAATGCTGGCTTTTAGCAGTGATCTGTGCTGCTGGTTGAGATCTGTTGAAGCTGTCAGTGTCTATGCTGTGTTTTTATCTAGTCCTGCTGCCAGTAACTATGAGATATTTCAGGGGAGAATTAAATACTGACTTTTCACATACTAAAGGGGACTTCTGCACCTGAGGATCCTTGCCCTGCATGGCTCAGAGCTGTGTGAGAAATGGAGGATTTGGAGAAGATGTGAGGAAGAGATGGTTCATTCTCTGGGGTCCTTGGGGTGAGCTTGGGCTTGGTGGAACATGGAGGTTGGGTATTTGGCATTCTGGTGTCCTTCGATACAAAGTCTTTTAGAGCAGTGAAGAAGTTTCCTGAGGCAGTGAGCTTGTTTTGTCCCCACACTCGTTTTTTTTTCCCTCCTCCAGTTGTTCAGGGCTGTTTTAAAAGTTGAGGTAAATTGATATTCATAAATGTGATTTACTTCAACTAACAGCAATGGGAGGCTTTGTGTAAGCAGGAAGCTAACCTTGGGTTTGTTTGGCATTCAGTATTAGGCTTGAATTGTATTCTCTTCAAGAAATAAGACCAAGCATCATCCTGAGCAAAGCTCTTCTGCCACCTCCTGGAGAGATGGGATGTGAAGACCTGGGCTTTCATTTGGTCTGTCTGGGAGCTTTTTCATTATGCTGCACACTATGTTGTGCTAAAAATCCCGTGGATGTGCCACCTCTTTGGTTCTATGGGAAAAGAAATCCCTGGAATGACTTGCTGGAGGTACATAGAGACTGCACTTCAGTCTTTACATGGAAATCTTTCCAGCAGCAAAGGTAAAAGTTTATGCCCTGGCTAATTCTTTCCGAAGTGCAAATGAACCTCAATGTGACAATCAATGGTAAAAGTCTGAGCTGCATATGCTTTCCTGTATAGTTTGGGGTTCATCCTGTATAGGGTGAAGCCTTTGGTCTGTACCTAAGATCCAAGTAACCTGAGAACAAGGATTGCCCTCATGGGGCTAGCTGTCTGGGATGCTCACTACCCACACACGAGCTGCTCTGCAGTCACAGCTTAGTCCCTATCCCTGTGTGCTTCACATTCCAGTTTTTATGGACTCTCCTGGTGTGCTGTGGTGCTGGGCTTGGTAGCACTGGATCCAGCATGCTTATTGCAGGTGGGAAATAGGAATCCCTCAGAGAAGTTTTACTGGAGTGTATAGAGTTCTGGTGTGGATAGACCCCACCATCCCCAAGCAAAGAGCTGAACACACTTGGGAAGCAATTCCATGTCTGGAGGCTGCCCCATAAAACGAGCAGGCACCAATGATTCCTTAGGCTTCAGCAAGGATCCATGCAGCACTGTTGGTGTGACGGAAGGGCAGTGCAATGCTAGGGTCAGGGATGCTTTATCAGATCCACAAACAGGGCCATGTAAGCCAAGAAACACTACTGAGCAGAGGAACAAACCTCACTCATGCAACAGCCACTTCTGCACCCTCAGAATCCTGTGGAAGACTGGAGGGCAAATTGGTGACAATGAAAGGTGTCATCTGGAAAAACTAAAAGGCTGAGCTTTAAGGGAAACAGAACATTTGTCTACCTCAAGATGTACAACTTTTGTGACAAGAAGTGTGGATGTTATTTATATTTCTTATGTATCCTCTGGAAAGAAGATGGTGCTGTGGGTTTTAAGTTGTGTTACAGTTCTGCTTGTACCTTGTCTTGGTTTTGATCTAATCCCTTTGATTGCAACAAGCATATTTGTGTACCTGGCTGTTGTCCAGTGTTGCACTAGTGTCTGCACTGCTGGTGTTCTTTTCAGACAATAAATACCAGTTGTTTTGTAAGAATGTACGTTTCTGCCTCTAAAGGAGCATTCTTGGGGAGTAGTTTTGAAGAGTTTCATTCCTCCATTGGCATATTGATGTTACTCCTTTAGTTCTCCTTTACCTGCCTCCTTTCCAGAAGAACGCTGGTGATCTGCCCCCTTTCTGCCCACTCGACAGCGAGGGCTGCCCAGGTGGGCACATCTCAGGTGTGTTCGTGTTGAGATGTGACACTAGTGAGCCAAGTCTCATCAAAATAATATCAGCAGCCTATCTCCTATAGCAACAAAACAGACTGGATGCTCCTGTACCTGGCTGCTCTGTGTGCAGTTTCATGTCATTTTCAGATGGAATCCGTCCCAATATGTTGCCTTAAGCATCTCCTTGTAGCCTACTTTTGCCTGTCAGCTGTTTCATGGCAGCTAAAGGCAGCAGAGCTGTTAGGTCCAGGGCCTAAATGGAAACTTCAACTCTTGCTGTGAGGGGAAAAAGTCCTAGAAGAAAGGGAGCATTGTTGGAGAGCTGGGTGAGAGATGTCATCCTCCCTCAGCAGGATCAGGCAGCATAGAGCCTGGGCATACAAGAGGCAGCCAAGCCCTTTGCAGGCAGGTGGTTTTCCTGAGATAGCCTGCTCCTGGGCTAATTGTAAGGTGAGGGTTTTTGCTTTCTCAGTTATGCTGAGCACACACAGAGTTGGAGGGCTTGTGCAAGTGCTGGATGAGTGCAATGAAGCCTTCTTGTGCTGCCTGTTACTGTGTCAGTGGGATTAAAATGTCATGGGAAAGAGCTTCTGGCAAACGAGGCACGTAGGATGCTTGCTGTTTTGTGCAGCCCCACTGAAAATCCCCTGCCTCGCTGGATGAAGGAAAGCTGGACCACTGAGGCTGGGCAGGCCTCCTTCTTGGGTTTTGGAGATGTGCTGGGTTTGAGGCAGACACCCTGGCAGCTCCCAGCCAGTGTTGCCATCGCTCTGCCAGGCAGCACGAGGAGAGTGAGCAGTGGAAGCCACAGACACACAAAGCAGAGGGTAGCTTGCAAGTCACATCTTAGATACAGGGAATGCTGGAAATACCTTTTTCTTGACAGATTGTCAATATCTGTTGAGAAGACATTTTGGATGCAGAAATGAGCCTCAGGACTACGTGGGAAAGGTCCCTTCTGAACGGTATGTTAAAACTGCTCAGCTGCGGGCCCTGTTTCAGAGACCTTGCAGAACCGAGATCACTACCTACAGGGATGCTTTTAACCCAATGTACAACAGGGCACTTGGATTTTCTCACCTTTGCTGTATCTGCTGCCAGCTGCTTTCCTATATCACTACAGGCAGCTGGGAATTGATATCAGATGCTAGATCCCAGGCCCAGCATGTGTTGAGCCATAAAACATTGGCTTTGGTGCCAGGTGCAGTATCACTTGTAGAGGCATCTGTGTTCTCACATTTCAGCTGCTTTGCACCTCGACAGACCCCTGCTTATGTGGAGAAATCTTAGAAGTCTGTGCAAAGCTCTGCTTAACAGCTTTGTTGTTTCCCCTCACCCCCTACCCCAAATCTGCCCCCAGGTCCCAGCTGCACACGCACTGCTCCAGGTGCCTGTTCATGGGTCTTTCCCAGGTTTCCTCACAGACCCTGGTAGGTCTGGGCAAAGGATTCTGTGTATGGACAGGATGACTAAGACAACACCATGTGTTGCTGAAACATCCCTGGAAGGAGGTCTTCTTGGATTCAGCTCCTACCTCTTAAATCAGTTATTCTCCTGAGTCACCTGATGGCCCTTGGAAGGGCTCTGCTGTGAACCTCGGGTCCCTCCTTCCTGTTGCAGAGATACAAACCCCAGCTCTGGAGTTACCTCCATACCAGCTTCTTCTTGACCGCTGCTTGACCCCATTTGCTGGCTTTTCTCCAGTGTCCCTTGCCACACTTTATTCAGTTTCTGTTCCCTCCTCCATCCCTGATCCAGCTCAGATTCTTTATCCTTCTCTCTGTGCTGCTCTTGCCAAAACCCACCTGCCTCGTCCATTTCTCCATCCCCTCTTGCTTTTAGTAAGAAAGTTATTCATGGCATTGCACTGCCCCAGGCAAGCTCCAGTGCAGAAATACCTTGGGAGCATGGGGGCATGGCTGGGGTTAGCAGGCTAAGCAGGGCCAAAACCAGCCATGCCTTGTAAACAAGCTGCTCAACCACGCTGGTAAAAGACACTGGATGCAGAAAGGAAGAACAGTTGTTGGTCTCCCAGCTCCCTTTGTGGCCACAGTTATGGTTTATGCTCATCTGCAGGGCACTTCTCTGCAGGTTTTGGACTTGTGCTTGTCCTGAGAAGAGCTGTGAACAGCATGTAAGTTGAAGTACACATACAGTGACTCCCATTCCCATCACAAAACCATCTGGTCTTGAGACATGCACAGATGTACTTGTCCCTCTTCATGTATCTCAGTTACAGCCCAGAATCAGGGCTTGTTTTGACTTTCCTCTCTTTCAGTTTTGAGGCAAATTCTCCTGGCATTTAATCCTCTCATCTCTCTCTGAGTTCTGCAGGTCTAGCAATGGAAAGAAGGAAAGGAAAAAGAGCTGTAAGAAACAGTAGCATCACCCAGCTGTGGGCACAAGCGACCCACAGGGAGAGCAGAAGCCGGGAGACAAGTGTAGATGAGGTGGAAAACCCTTTCCCAGCCACATTTGCCAGCAGATACCTGTATGCCAGGACAAGCCCAGCAGCATGAAAGGCAGAGAAGTAAAGATCAGCAGCTTGTGCTGATCCAGATTGTGACTGCTGCATTAGTGATTTGGGAGAGGGAGCGACTGATCCCCTCCCTGCTGTCCAAAAATACTCTGAGGTCACGTGAAACCAGCACACTTTTATTTAAAAAAAAACACCAAAAAAATCCCCTGGAACATGTTTTCCCTTCTGTTAGAGCTGCTCTCCAGCTCACCCCTTTGTGCTGACCTGCTCTCCAACTCAGGCCCCTCTGTGCTGAGCTGCTCTTCGGCTCGGGCCCCTCTGTGCTGAGCTGCTCTTCGGCTCGGGCCCCTCTGTGCTGAGCTGCTCTCCAGCTCAGACCCTCTGTCAGAGCTGCTCTCCAGCTCAGCCGGCGTGCCCAGAGGCTCTGGCAGCCGCAGCCCATGCAGGTGTTGCAGAGGACCGAGAGCTCCTCATCTCTCCCACCCCAGCTCCGGAAGGGATGGGGGAATTGCTGAAGGGGGAGGGTGACACACGTCAGGAACCAGAGCTGCCAGCATCATGTCTCATGTTTCCTGCCGCTTGGGCTGTGGAGAGAGCTGGGTCAGGTTGGAACAGGAGTTTTAGTCTGTGGCTTATAGCCCAAGGTCAAATGAGATTTCTGCGATACAGACAGCAGCATGTCATAGTAGGTTGTTTTTACAGTGATAACCCAAGGCTAACACCCCACCCTCAGCTCCTAGCATCTCAGCAAAGGTTTCTGTATTAGGAGAGCAGCGTGACCATCCTCCCCTGCCATGCACCACTCCAACACTTCCCCAGCTCTTCTGTTGATGAGTCTGTGATCAGGGACAGCTCCTCCATGCTGTCAACTACTTTTTGGGCAGCACAGTACAAAGATGGCCAGGCCAATACCAGGCCTCCAGATGTTAACACAAATGTTAATTGCTGTTAACATTGGCAAGTCAGGGCATGCACCTTCTGAGGAGGTTTGGGAGTACGAGTCTGAATTCCAGAGGAAGGAGTGATGTCTTCCCAGTCTGCCTCTGTGTTGAGGTAGAATTTAGCTTGATCTAAGGACATCTGGGGCTTAGAGGGAACGAGAAGAGGGAATCCACCTTTCTGTGAGCTGCAACAATTAGCTCCTTCCTATTCCTCTGGTTTCCACACAAGCTGTCCTGTCCTTTTGTAGTGACTGAGACAAATAAATTGCAGCTGTGAAGCTGAAAGGAACCGGCTCAGAAGCATGGAGACATTAGCAATGATGTTTGACAAACCCTGGGTTACTGGAGGAGTTATGGGGAGGAGAGGAAAAGTTCCTGTTGGATTGTGGACTGGCTTCATTGATACCCAGAAAATGATGGAAAAGCTGACATGAGGTGACATCTGTGCAGCTTCAGCTGCAAACTGCTCACTCACACTGCCCATTGCCATTAGAATAAACAGACATCTCTTCTTGGGAGCACCTCCCTTCCCCAGCTGCCATTTATCTCCCTCTTTGATGAATTAAGTAGGATATGCTTCTTTTTTAGGTGTGAAGGATATATTCATATCTAGAGTCATTAATTTCAAGCAGTGACAGAATGTGTTCTGTTTTATAAATCCCATTCTGAATCAATATAAATGAGGCTGATAAAGCAAGGGACTTACTCTCTAATAGGGATGTTCCTAGAGGGGCTTGATCCTGGCATAGCCACATTCAGAACAGGACAGGGATTGGACTAAACTGTGACCAGCAAAAGCTGCAGAAGACCTAAATAATCTTGTGCAATTAAAACCAGAAGCCGGTTTTAAAGAATACTCAGGATTATAGTGTGACAAATCTTGTTCAAATAGTGTGGTTAGAACTCATCCATTTCATGCAAACACTGTGCAGACCCTTGCACACCAGCTCCTTGTCTGGGAACTCAGCAGAGAGGAAGGCAGTTTTTGAGCTCACCTCACTTGTTTCTACACCAACTGCAGAAAGTGTTTAGGAGTGGGTTTTATCAAAGTGCAGGGGTGTGTAGAGAGGGACTCCCACTCCAGCTGCAGTGTTTATTCCCTCTCTCACTGTGGTGTGCACCAGGCAGATATCTAGCTCAGTGTATCTCATCTCCCTTTCTAGCTGAACCAGGACCTAGCTAATACAGTGATGGCACAACCTGCTACTGCAACCAGCAAGACACACAGATCTATAACTACACCCAGGAGAAGGGTGTTAGGAACAGGGCTCTGTGCTGGTAAAAACCTTACCAAGACTTTTTGCATAAGACAAAATGCCTGCCCAGCTTTTCCCCTGCACCAGGGATCTGATCAAAGCAACTGCGTTCAGCCCAGGCTCTGAAGAAAAGCAGATGCTGGGAATGGGTGTGCTTCAACACCGGGTGGTCTTCTATCTCTGTTCCTACTATTGCCTTTGAGGACTGATGTGCTGTCCTCCAGGCGAGAGGCTCTGCAGCCCATCCGCTGTGCCCAGAACTACCTGGGAGCCTCCTCCCAGCACGATGCCATTTCTTAGATCTCTGAGCAATCTGCTCTGCTCAGCCTCTTCTTCCCTGATTAATAATGTTGCTGTCAGTTTGGATTACAGCCCTCTACTTTCTCCACCTCAGCTTAAAATACTTGTGGTTTCATATTCTGTCAGGAGAGAGATATAAGAGAAGAGTTTTGCTCAAAGTGCAGATGATGATGGAAAAGGAATGTGTCGCTCCAAATTCCTACAGGAGTCTTTATTGGATTCCTTGGGATTTATTGAGAGGTAAAAATATAGGGAGGGAGTCTAGGGGGAACAGAGAGCTCATAGGAGCTGCACGTTGTGGCAAAGATAAGAAAAGCCTGTGGCTTGAACAGAGATAACAAGGAAAGAGTTTCTACAGTTATCTAGGCAATTTCTTTCATTGCTTCACTATTTGTCCTGTTAGGGGAAAAATCCCTTGACACCACACACCACCAAAACCAAAACTGAATGCCCAGCTGAAGCTGCTTTTATGGCAATTCAAGTCCTTGGCTTCTCACTGCCTTTGTGATGGGAAAGAAATGTATGTGACTGGCTGACTGGACAAGATTCTTCCCACTCACAGAGACCCTGATTAAGTTCTACTGGAGGAATGCCTTTTCTTCTGCCCTGACTTCACAGTATCAGCTGCAACTCCTGCACCTCAGCAAACTCATTTATAAGACACGTGTCTCAACTTGGAGGCAGAGCCAGTCCTTTGTGTAACTCACACATCATAAGAAGCACCCACACCAAAGAGATCTCATGGGATTTGTGACTGAACAGCTTTCTTGAAGCTGGCAACACGGATTTACTGGCATTTTCTTTCTAAAACATCATTTCCCTTCTCCTTATTCTATTAGATTTCTTTCCTCAGTACCTCGGACATCTTTTCCCATCAAGTGCTGTCTTTCCTTATCTCTGCTACCCCTCTAGATCTCTGTTCACTGTAAAAGAGGGAGGTTGATCTTAACTCCATTTCGGTTTGCCTTGCTATCTGAAACAATGAGTGCTCCACTTATCAGTCCAAGGTTTTGATATTAGCTTAGGCTGGACACCCATGTTTTACCCAGAAAACCTGTCTCTGATTTAAACTAATGTCTCTGTATTGTGCAATTGTCTTCTGCAAGCAATGGAAGCTCATTTCTAGCTGGTAAATATTTGATTAGTTGGTAATTCTTCAAAGGAGATTAAAAAAATCACAGAAGTGTTACATCTGCAAGGAATCAAATGTAAAACGTGGGTTTGAAAAAAAGCTGTGGTGGGGCATAGAAGCATCCAGCAGTGTCCTTTGCAGTGCTGGGATGGACTGAGGATGCTCCTACCAAAGTAGGGCATCCACAAAGAGAAATGGAGGTGGCCATTAACAGAATTCTTCCCATTTCTGGGAAGAAGAGAAAGCCATGAGGTGAAAACCAAGGTCAACAGCTGATTTCAGAGGTGATGATGTGAGAATGGTTTTTGATGTCCCACCCTCAGGATGGGTTTATTAGAACTGACTTCTTCCTAGCAGATGACTCTAACTGTAGGGAATCCTTCTGAGCTAAACACAACCATGACTTAAAAAGATGTGCAGCAACCCTGCCCTTGGTCATATATGAGGATGCTTGACCTGAGGTCTTAATATTGCTCCAGCTTTGGAGAAGTTCCTGTTTGGTGGGGACCAGTGCCTCTCCTGATCCCACTTACTCCTTGTTTGTAGTTCCATTCTAGCACTCTTTCAGCACAATTGAGCACAGATGCTATGGGTTGGGCAAGGAGTGAAATGTAATTGTCTCCAGACTTACAGCTGGCATTTCTAGGGGTTTGTGGTGGTGCCTGGGCAGACATCAGGGTAGTTGGAGACAGGTCATACATTGGACATTTGCTTTGTTAGTGGAACAGCTGGTTCTTCTGGCACAGGATGGGTACCACAGGAAGAAAAGGATCTCAGCAAGCTTCGAAGGGGCTATGTCCAGGGCACCCTTGGTCATCCCACCCTCATTCTGTCTTACACTAGATACTGGAGAACAGCCAAACTGAGAGTCAGGGGAGCAAGAACAGGTAGGACAGGTCTGCTCTGCCTGTGGCTTTTTCCTGTACCTACACCCCGCAGAATGAGAGGCATTGCATGCCCCTCCATCACAAGTTGCTGCTAATGACTCCTCCTGCCCGGGGGACACGGCAAGAGCGGCGGAGGGTCAGCGTTTCCCAGCGTTTCCCAGTGCCCAGCATAGCACACGGGGTCAGGCAGCTAATCATCACTCCTATCTTGCCTGCCGTGCTGCGGTGTCCAGCCCACGGCAATTGCAGCTGCATTAAAGATTAAACAAGAGGTGGGAGGTCTAGTGAGTGTGTTGGAGTGATTCCAGGGTGGGTGGGCAGTAGCTGGCCCAAGCGAGTGGGTTTGTGCTGCAGCGGCCCCCACTTTAGATCTTTCAGCCGAACAAACTGGCGGCATCTCTGTTGAGACAAAAAAATGCCTCTAGCTAAAATTCCACTATCTGACCTCAGAAGGGCTCCGGCTGCTTCTGCCACTAGCAGAGCAGATAGAAGAAGAGTTTTAGAGAGGTTGGCCATACAGAAAGAGAAACCCACTTCTTCAGAGGGTCTGGAAGGCCAGAGCTTTCCTCCTCCTCACTCAGCTGAGTGCAGCCTGAGCTGTAGCTGCTCTCAGGTGAGTGCCACTCACTTGCTAGCACTGTGCCATGTAGATTCACTGTAGGACCTTGGCTTGAGCATCTGTGAGTTGTCACCGGTGCCTGTGTTTTAGAGACTGACTGCCATGCGTGGCACCTGAAGGAGGTGGGAAGATGATATGCCTGGCACTTGGTGATGCTGTCTGGAGCCTTGTGGGCTCAGGAGGTGGTACAGGCTGATTGCCATCCTGCAGACCCTGACCTTTGGTTCCCTGACGTCCACAGCTCTTCTTTGAGCCTCGAATTCACAGCCATCATTGTGTAACAATGTGATTAATTGTGTAATTAGCTAGAGAAGAGCAGAGGAGGAGGTTCATCTAATGTGCTAAGTCAGAGTCACAGCCATGAGGTAAAGATGGAACTCCCCATTCCTCTTGGTAAGCATGAAAAACTGTCCACTTCCAGGATAATCAGCTTCAAGACTTGCCATTTAGTCCACAGTCTTTCCTTAGAAGTCCTGGCATGATGAAGGCTCTTTGACAGAGCTTCCTACACTAATAATTCAGTGTCTCCACCTGAGCTAGTAACTGTGTGTGCATTTGCGTTCGGTGGAAGAATCAGGCCCTCAAAGGATGAATGCTCTCCAAGAAGCACTAAATGAATAGCCCTGAGCCTTTTTTCTCCACTGAGTATAAGCAGAGCCTACAGTGACTGGCTCACTCTTGACATCTCACTTTCCAGCTCCAGAACAGAGGTGAATCCCACCTGTGCAGTCTCTGCTCTTGCTGATTAGGGGCAATGTTTCCAACGGCATTAATGACATTAATTGAAGCAATTTTCAGTTGTGCCGATCACCTAGGATTGCTTTTGTCATGAGGCCTCATGCTCTTTAGCTAGAATGACTACAAAGCATTCTCTCAACAGGCTCCCATCCAGGTTTGCCATTGCCAGAAAAGCATTTTGGAGCATGGGCTGCAGCTGCTGATCTTATAAACTGAGCATTATGTATTTCATGTGATACAAGGCAAGTGTTATTCATTTACTGGAATTATCCTTTTATCAAGTCAGTTTCCTATTGCATTTCACCCTCCATTGCACTGGCAGTTCATTCTCTCAACAAGGCTGCTTCTATTCCTGTAAGTGTGTTTAAGAGGTTTTGTAATTTCACTGTGAAATACAGAATGTTTCCTTTTCTTTTAAAACATGTGTTCCAAGCATCCCTAAGTTCTAGAGAACTGGGAGCAACAATGAACAAAGGCATAATGAAATCAGAAGATAACAATCACAGCCTGATGGGAACTTTCCCTGCACTGTCTCTGGGAAGAATCTGGGGTTGTATTTTAACCACTTTTTTGGGTTTTTTTCTGTTTCCTGTTGTAGTTTTTGTTTCCCCATTTGTGGCTTGTGCTGGAAATCTGCTCCTGGGACCTTTGTAAGCCTCTGGTCAGGCTCGTGAGAGGAACTCCAGCAGCGATGACCAACCTGCACTGTGTGGTTCAAGGTGCCTGGTTGTGTACAAGCCCACACACAGCACTTGTGAGAAGGGGCTGCCTGCAGAGCAGGATGCTGTGAGGTAACTAACCAGGCAACACTAGAGCAAAGAAGTGAGGCTTGGGTCTGCCTCTCAGGGGGTCACAGGCAGACCATGGGGGCAACGCTGAGGCCATGAGCCAAGTCAGGACAGGTACAGGGGTTAAAAGCCAAGAGTCAAAACACAAATTACTTGGGCAACTTCCAGTAGCTCATTGTGAAATGCCCCTGGTGTGGGTGTTCGTTAATTAAGCATGGAGATTAAACTGCAGGAAGGGCAAATCTGTGCCTGGTATGAGGGAACTCTCAGTAGCTCTGCTGGGTTTTCTGAATCTACTCTGAGTGAAGAGATGAAAGGGTTGCACACATAAAGAGATTCATCTGTCACAACTGCATCCTGGCTATTTCATAGACATGGGCAGACAGGGTGAAATCACCTGGGAAAGGTGACATTAGAAACTAAATGAAATGTTTGTAGTGGTTAGGGGGGCTGTGGAGAAGGGCAAGGTGAAGGTGGTTTGTAGCCAGTTGAGCACCCACCGTGCTGCACCTGCAGAAGCAGAGAAAGCAGTTTGGCAGCCGCAGGTGATTGGAGGTTGTGAGTAACCCACCAGCTTTTGATGAGACTGAATTGTTCAGTCAGGGGGAAGTCACAGGATGGCTTGTTGGCTTGATTCTTCAGATGGTGGCTGAGAGAGGTGCTTCTCATCTTCAGCTTCGACCCTACTGAGGTACCTTACCAAGGTAAGTGTCTTGGGGTGGACAGGCCAGCACAGCAGGGCAAATGGCAGGACAATTATCTCTTAACAAGCAACAGGAAAGATATGGGAGCTTCTTGTGCCATGCCAGCAGGAGGTGAAATCTCAGTGCAGTCGGCCAGCCCTTGCCATGTTAATTCAGGGAGGAGTGAATCCAGGCTCACGGGATGAGGGGGTTGTGCAGAGTGGACTGCGAGGTACAGCATAAGATTGTGTTGGGTTCAGAACACTAGGACTGCCAGCTCTTCCATAGGGATATTTCATGAGGGGATGTCAACAGGGACAGGCATGTGTTCTGTATTGGCTCTTTGCAAACACAGACTCTCTGCATTTATGGAGGTCCCAGCCACCTTCTGCTCTGTAAGATCCTGGTGCTTCACTGACTGGGCTTCATTCCCTACCCCTCCTGTTCCTGCCCTGTTTCTTCTCCTTAGAGATTTCTCCTGGCCCCAGCCAGGGTCACAGCACTGAGCTAAAAGGATCTTGGGCTGGATTCAGACTTGGCTATTCTGTGTCCTCATGCCTAAACCAGGAGACCTCTGTGTAGTCTGTTCATCTCTCAGCTGTACTTAAGTAACTGTTCACACGTCCTGTACTTCTGAGGAGGCAGCTTTTGCTGCTGAGGCATTGACTGAGAATGGCGTTTAAAAATACATAATTTGTGATGTAGTTCAGCAAAACCCAGCGACCAGAAGAAATACATTCCCCTTTGTCTAAGTGAGAGTGAATAGCTAGTGGGCAATGAAAGTGAGAGACAAGAGAAGAGCCCTTCCATCGCATCAAAAAAAGTGAGAGTTAAAGAGAAAGTAGTTTCTTAGCCAGCAAGACAAATTGAAGATCCTACATCTACATTTCAAAGAGCTCATTGTCCCAAGGCAAGACAAACAAAAAGGCATTTGCATATGCACTGGCAGTGGAATGGTGTCCAAAGGCATCAGCCAAAGGGAAGGAGCTGAGAGGGGGGAGATGAAATTAGCATACAATGTATTTCCTCAAATTGAGAAATGAGATGGAGGGAGCAGGAGGGTGAGCTCCTCAGAGAGCCCTTTGATGCTTGTTTTTTTTTTTTCCTGAAAGAGCACGTTGGGAAGCTGTGATTTAAAACTGCAGTTCAGTGATAGGCTAAATCTAACTTGAGGGCTTCTGCTGCAGCAGGAACACAACAGCCTCACAACGTGCTGAGCTGCAGCAGGCTTCTGCTGCCAGTTCAGGTTTGTTCAAACAGGGCTGATTGGTGTTCTGTGTGCCAGCATATTTCAAGTCAGATGTGCCATCAGCACACAGACAGCAGCAGTGTTCTGCTGGACCTCCCTTGGCTAGGCTGGAGGCCTTGTTATCACTCCCTCCTTGCTCTCTTCAACACACAAGATCTGCAAGTCAGTGCCTCCATGCGTCACCACACCCTCCCTCCGTAGCTCAGGGCCTTGTATGTTTCTTTCCACTTTGGACATTCGTGCATCTTTGGTCCTGTCCTTGCCATGGACCTTGCCTTGCTCGTTGCCTCCACATCGGGCCTCACTCTCACAATAACACCGCCCTTGTGACGCTGAAGTTTAGCGTCCTCCCCAAGCCACTTTCAAGCAGTGGTTCCCTCTTTTAGATCCTGCAGACTCGATTCTGCTCGCTGCAGTTCTGATGATGCCCGGGCAGAGTCCCACGTGGGAGGGCTGCTGGACTGAAAGGCTGAAGTGTAGGACCAAGGTCAAAGCCCTGCAGACAGCGTATGGGAAGGATAAGGACACTTGGTAGCCCCTCATCACTGAAGTGGCATTCTGCTGTGCAACAAGGATCTTAACTGGCCAGAGACCCCCTACGGGTGTGTGGGGAAAACCTTGCAAGAGTGTAAGATGGCAGCCTGGAGAGGAGTGTAACTTCAGGGGAAAGAAACTCTCAGAGAAACCGAACCACAGGAATCACAACCATGCTGGTGGAAGGAGAACCTTGGACATCTCCAGCCCAACCTTCCCTGGAGCAGGATGATCCCCAGCGCTTCACCAGGATACCCAGGGCTTTGTTCAGCTGGGCACTGTGAAAGCTGAAGGTTAAAGACTCTCAGTCATTGGCTCAAGAATGTGGAAAGCAAAATGTTTCCTTTCCAGACCTCCTCAGAAAGACCAAGACAGGATCCCAAGCCCTACAGGCTTGGTTGCTTTCTTATACCTGTCCAGAACAGACAAAGCTACTGACAACGGGGCTGGAAGAGTTATTTTGAAAAATCAAGGCAAAGGCTTTTTTTTTTTTAAGGCATCCAAAGGTCTTCTTGCATCTTCTCCAACTCAACACATTGCTCTGGACAGAACGAGTGCAATCCAAAGCCAGGTCCAACAGCCTTGCTACCTGCTCAGTTATCCCTTCACAGGCAGGCGACCTCGCTGGGGGTTAAGCAGCCAGGTTTGACAGTTATTGCTCTCTAAAGTGAGCAGCCAAGCCTAATGCATGGTCATTCATTACAGACCTTCTGAACGGTCAGCTGCAGTATTAGAGCTGGTCAAAGGTCTCTCCAAACATTCACTATCCATTAAAAGCTAACCTTTCTGTGTGTATGTTTGAGCTCTGAGTTCGTGAATAGCTGCAGGCTATGCATAAAGCTCGGTGCTTCTCCGGGGGGGTCTATTACACTGTCAGACACCGCTCAGCCCTCCCAGAGCCCCGCAGCATTCCTGGAGCCACCCTCCCTCCTGTCACCCCTCCAGCAGCCTGAGAGCCGTGAACAGCTTGCTGGCAGCTGGACATTCCTTATGGGCACTGTCAAGTTTGCTGGTCTTCTCCCTCCACAAATAAACAGCAAAACACGTCTGAGATCAGAGCTGAGTAGGAAATTATGTTCTTTCCTTCCCAGGGCAATTTTCGAGGGTTTGGGTTTTGTCCCATCACATATTGTGATCAAAGGGAAAATGGTGGGGTGTCAGGGTGAGCTGACAGTCTGATTTGTCAGCAGTGTCATTCAGGTTTGTCATTCTGGGAGCAATTTAAATGGAATGAGGGGAACTTTTTTTATCAAAGAACAGAGAGCTGCTGTTTGAGGGACAGGGACTCTCACAAAGCTTGTGCCTTCCACACTCTCAGATGACACGTGGCCATACCTGCTGTGTGCCAGAGCTGGGCAATCCTCCTTCTGTCGTCCAAGTCCAAAGTGTACCATGTACTCAGGTTCAGCCTCCTCTCTCAGGCACTTGGATTTGTGCTGTGGCAGAAGGTGTGCTGCCTGGTTTTGCTTTGCAAATGGCAGTTCTTACATCTTTCCCTTCCTTCCATTTCTCCCCTCTCATTTAATCACCTCTTTCCTACCTCCAGGTTTTAGGGACGTTTGTACCAAAAGCTTGTGCCTCAGCTCTGCAGGAGCCTGGTATCACCTGTGATCCCTTGGCTTCTGCTCCAGAGGTAACCTGCATTTGGTGTTTCTTCTGGCTTGAAGCGTTGGCCTAATGAGCCTGAAAATTGCCTGAAAATACAGCATGAGATATCTTTAGGAGTGCTTACACGTGAGCAGAGGGACATTTTCCCCTGGCATTTAGGAGTGCTGAAATGATGGCTGCCTCATGAGGGGCCAGGACGCTGTGAATGCACACCCTGGCTGCTGTGCAACGATCTTCCTGCCTAAGACAATTCTCAGCAGCTGACGCATTTGGGACTCAGCTTTTCAGTTTATTAAATCTTCTCCGGGTTTCAAAACTTTTTGGACTTAAAATAAAGCACCTACATCTATAAATAGGCACAGAAACAATGCATTTGAGTTTCAAAGCTGCTGAAGGACCGTTCCTCACTCTGCTGCTGCTTTCCCCTCGCAAGGGAGAGGACAAATCTGCACACCCAATTCTTTGTCCAGATTTGTGATAACATTGCTCTGGATGAAGTGAGCTGTACAGAGTCCGAAAGGGAACAAACCTGAGAGATGCAGACTGAGAGGAACAAAAAGGTTTTCCCTGTTGAGGAAGGTTGTTCCAGAGGACCACCATCTCCCTGAACAAAGGAGGCACCAGCCAGCACCAGCATCGATCCAGGGTCTGGCCAGGAGAGATCAGCAGAGTTCAGCTGCAGGGACAACCAAGGCAGCCACAGCATTAAATCAGACTTACAAAATAAGTAGAAAGTATCTCAGAAAGTCCCCATCAAAGCCCAGTTATCTGCTGACTTCTTAGACATGAGAGAATTTTCTTTGTCTATTTAATTTCACGCTTATCATCAAACTAGTCATTAAATGGCTGAGTGTTAGGGGGAAATTCAAGGCTTTCTGGTCTGTCTTGTTTAATCCTTCAGCCCTCCCTTCCCTCCTCCCTGTCCAACATTCTCTCTGGCATAGTCAGGCAAGGCGTAAGGAGGCAGGTGTCCTGCAGCGTGGCACTCTGCACTGTGGTCAGGACATGAGGATGCATCATCCTAGGCAAAGGCTGGGCTGGGAGATCCTGCATTGTCACCTCAGAGCTCAGCAGAGCAGCTCTGACTGCTGGCAGTACACACCTCACACCCCATGGAATGCAGCAGGACTGCTGAGGCCTCTGAGAGTGGGACGAGACCCAGAGCTCTGATCATTATAAGGAAAATTGTCTGAGTCGGATGGATCACTGAAAACATGACCAAAACGAGTAAAAGGCAGATGATACTGGGCTTTCCTGCCTTAGAACACATCACTGGGGGACATTACATGAAACTGGAAAACAAAAACATTTCAGCCACTGAAAGGCTGTTGTGTGTAGGACCAATGAGGGATGCAGAACTGCTGCTTTGGGGCCTCTGAAGGATGTGGAACTGCTGCTTTGGGCTATCTGAAGGGTGTAGAATTGCTGCTTTAGGCTATCTGAAGGGTGTAGAACTGCTGCTTTGGGCTATCTTTGAAACCAGGAACACAGAAACATTTAAGTAGAGATCAGCTATTTAAACTGATGACAACACTATCCCACTGGAATGAATCACTGCTGAAGGATTAGGCTGCTCTTCAGCCAGAAAGCTTGGAGGCAATTGGGGGCAGGATGCACCTTGTAACAGCTGCTTGCAGCCTCGCTTGGAAAACCTTCTTCTGGCCACAGCAGGATTTAGGCTGAGGCAGAGCAGGGCCTGCCCAGGCTGGCAGTTCCCAGGTTCTTCAGTATTGGCAGCAATGCCCTGTCTGCTTCTGCAGTGAGATGTGTCTCCTTCAGAGGGCACATCACTGCAATACTCACTGTCCAGTAAGACTATACAGCAAGGCATTCCCATCAGAAATAGCCGTGTTTGTCTCTTGATGCCAGTTCCTGCTGCTTTCTAACATCGAGGAGGAACCATTTCCCCAGCAGCAGCCTCCAAGCTGTAAACTTTTGACCTGAGCTAATTACTGAATTCACTTTATAGAAGTAATGAGGTTCTGAGCCTCTGCAATGCCTTGGAGGCTCTAGAGAGTCCGAGCCAAAACCTGAGCTCCCTAATCAGTTCTGACTCTGGGTTTCTTTATTCATTGACTGAGTGCCCTGAGGCACTGCCGCTCCTTGAGCTCTCTGGGAGGAGCTGCAGTGCTGCTTCTCCCCAGGCTGCCACCGGGCAAAATATCCCACTTCAGGGCTGTAGGTATACTCAGCACCTTAGTAATGACAGAAGGAGATACCAGCAGGGACCAGGGGTTTGAGAAGCAGGAACAGGAGAGTTGTGCTTTAGTCTTTCCTCAAATCTACTCTTAGACAACTTGGGTCTCCTCCCTCTGCCTCTGATGGCAGTTTCATATCTGTGGGTAGTATAATGATGAGACAAGGTGAAGTGTTGCTGTACGAGTTCATACATAGCCACTGGCAGCACAAGCAGAGCCAGGAGGGAACAGGCTCCCACAGTGCAGAAGTCTGTTCCTGTGCCCTGGTCAGCTGGTGCAGTCACCATCTCCTTCCTTTTGCTGACTTCTTCCCACCCAGTATAGACAGGTCTTAACCAGCAGTCCAAAACTAAGCCCAATCCTGTCTTTCACTGGGAACATCCAGGAGCTATCAGAAGCTGAAGAAAAGCTGGAGGCTGCTCTGAACCCTTCAGTCTCCAAGTCTACCACTGGTCTCCAGCTGCTCACAGAGCTAATGGTCCTGGCTCCCCCTCTCTAAGGAATTCTCTTGCTTGCTCTACTTCTCCCTCCAACTCTTCTTTGCAGTAGCACCCCCAGGACTGAAACCTTGCTAAGAGGCAGGAAAATGTGGCTGTGTCAGCCAGATAAGGATACTGTGGAGCAAGGTATAGCTCCAGGCCTAAGCTCCAGTGTGCAACCTCCCACTCCAGGGCAACGTGGCCAAAAGAGCATCCCCACTTCCCAGGAGGGTGGTGGAGAGGGGAAGGCATGCTGTCACTGGCTACCCTCACAACCAATTTGAAGGAAGAAATAGCGAGTGGTTCTGCAGGCAAGTGGGACCTGCTGATGCCAGGTCAGCTGTATTGCCATGGTGCTCTCCTGCTAAGCCTCAGTGAACCCCATCAGCAGGCAGTGTGGGACCCCAAGGTGAGCTACACTCCACACTGGGCAGTGCTGTACCCACAGCCCCATCCTTGCCGCTCATGGCAGAGCAGAGGCAGAAGTTGCATCTGCCTGACAAATACTCAGTGCCTTACGTGTTTGACCCTGCAGCTTGGACAGTGGCAGCAGCAGCTGGAGCACTGGAGAGGCAGAGCTCCCACAGTACAGCTGCTGGAATGCAGGAATGGGCCTGATGCTGCTATAGGTACAAGTCAAGCAATGCTGGTTAGCAGCATGGATGGAGACTTTCACTGCAAACATGCTCAAGGTTGAGTGTCAAGCACTGGGGGCCAGCACTGTCATTTACGGGGTCCTGGCAAACAGCTCTCCTTGCTGAGAGTGGTGCAGCTGCTGATTGCATAATGATGCCACTTCTCTTTCTGCTTTTCAGGGGAAAAACTGGAGACTTTGACAGTGTCCTTGTGTTCAGCCTTACAACTGAAGTCAGCTCTGAGAGATCACCTTCCTGACACAGGCCAGAGGAATTAACCTCAGCACCTGCAACTGAAAACAAGGTAAGATCATTTTCATTCTAATACAAAGATTCCCTAAAAATGCGTGTCAGGATTCTGCTTTTCACTGACAGTCACAGAAGTGAAGCTTGTGGCATCTGAAATGCTTCACAGCAGCTGTACCAGTTGGGTGAAGAAGGCCTGGGGAAGCCAGAGTTGGTTCTTCCAGTCATCTGGTGACACGGGCACTGGGGAGAGGAGCCTTGGCAGGTGGAAATGCACCAAAGTCTTTGGCCATCAGTGCAGGCAGGCTGATTTTGCATCACTTGCTGTGAACAAAGAACTCACTTGGTTCAGAGGCTGCAGGGAAGCGATGCAGAAAGATCAGTGAGCAGACAGGCAGAGATAAGCTGTGAATGCCTGTTACCAACACACATTCACAATGTTCTGTAACTGTGCACCGGGAATATGTAATTGCACAATATTACATCACTGTAATAACTCCTCAAAGGACCCAGCAGGAGTTAACACTGTATCCTGGGGAATTCAGATCCGCAGGGGTCTGAAACCACCACCCACCCAGCGCTGGACAGGGCTGGTCTGGAACTGCAGCTGAAGCTGGGAGAAGCCTGCCTGGTGACAGAGGAGGTGCAAGGCTGGCTGCTGGAGGTAGAATTTTTTTGCAATTACACCATCCAGTCTGGTCAGAAAAAGCAGATAAGCTTCAGGGAAAACAAGCCCTGCTTTGAATTTGAAATAGAAGCAGCAAACTGACAGATAGCTGAGGATAGTGAGCAGGGCAGGGATAAGCTAATCACCAGTGATAAGATCTCCAACACAGCCCCGCGGGACAGCCAGTCTAACAGCTCCTGCCCTGGCACCTTCCCTCTCCCTGCAGACGTCCTGGCAAGTGGGTAAATGCCACAGCACCGGTGCAGTGACCTCCCTTCCAAGAGCACATCTGCAGCTCCAGCTGCCTCATCAGTGCCATGGCCACTCCTGCTGTCAGAGAGGCAAACAGTGCTGCTCAGCCTGTGGTGTGCACCTCGCTCTTAAGGAGCACAAAAGCTGATGAGATGCAGCCTGCCTCTCCATGCCTTCTCACGTGTTTTCCAGCCCCAAAGAAAGATGATGTACCAACACCATCCTGAGAGAAGATGGCAGAACTGAAGGCCCAAGGAGAAAGTTTGCGAAAGCACCAGAAAAGCCAGTGTTAGGGCTGGGTTTTCCGAACAGTGCTATGTGGTAGATGGTGAGTGCAGACTTGGTACAAAGAAACCCCTCTGAAGAGCACCTGCCTGGAGCCTGTGCTGTGCAGTCCCCAGTGCCACTAGAGTCCAGAGCTTACTGGACTGTAAAAAGCTCCCAGGACCCCTGAATAGAGCACCAGTCTTACTTGGGCTTTGAAAAATGGCCTGAAAAGCACCACACTGCTGTGATCACTCTCTATCTGAGCAACATCCAATGGAGGTGGCCACCACGGACTCTTTGGCACGGGAGCTACTGAGCTGGGGCTGAACGGCAAGCGGCGTCACTGCTGCCCACGTTCCCCCTCACGCCTCCTCCCGGCCTCCCTTCATGGAAAAACTCTCGGTGAGGTTTTGTTCAGATCACTGGAGAAGGTTTTAGGAAAATTCCTGACTGACATTGCTCAGAGGACTCTCCCCACCGTCTCTTCACCCACACAGACAATCGAGTTTTCCCTCCTGCGGGACTGCGGCCGGATTGACAGCAAAAGACATCTCTCCAGCGGCTGCACGCAGCTCCCGGGGCCTCGTTGTGTCAGGCTGCTTTAAAAACAAACACATCACAGCCTCTGGAGCCCCCAGCCCAACCCGTGTGAGGCAGGGAGAGGCAGCCTAGCACGTCCATCTCTTTCTGCCTGGGTTACCCAGCTGATGAAACGTGGATGAAAGCGGTTTGTACATTTTCCAGCAGCCTCTGAGACGTCCCGTATGGACAGGACTCAAGCGCGAGGCAGGCTGACACCCAGCTCTGGCTTGGGAAGCACGTCAGAGTGAACCTGTTAAACCACTGCACAAGGCAGTGCAGTTGTCAGGGTCACTGTGCCAGAAGAAGGCCCAGCAAACGGGAGTTTATTCAGCAGAAAAGGGTAGCACGTTGAAGATCTGCGCCTGAAGTGTCCCAAAGCGTCCAATTCGGATGGAATTCTCCAGCTGACACATTTCAGAGGGACTGAGCGTCAGGGAACCGACCCCTGGGAACATCAGGCTCACAGCACACAGCTTTCGGGATGTGTAAGTGTCATGCTGTGCGTGCAGTGCAGGGCCATACCAGTGCCCAAACAGGACCTGCCCTAACACATTGCTGTACCAAACAAGGCTGCCCAGGAAATGCATCCACATGGCTAAGGCCAGAGTTCTGCTATGGGATTTGGGATTAAGGGGGCAAAATCATCTCTGCAGAAGGCAGCTGAACCTTCTACAAGTTCCTGATGCTGGGCAGATGGATACAAGGTGCTGCATTCCTTGGCAGTAATTTCATGTGTTCATTGACTGGGGAAGGCAACGCTGTTTGTTGCTCCTTCTGCCTCCTGTCTTCTGTTCCTGTCTACTGAATTCACTTCTTACCTTCACTGGTAAGGTCAAACTGAGATGTGATCAGCAGGAACAAAGCACAAGGGACTCAGTCCTGCATGGAGAACCGAGTCATGGTGAATTGTTTTGATAGCAGAACACGTTATGCCGCCAGGGAGGTGCCAGCACACCCAGCGCAAGGCATGGGCCAAACCCCATCAGTGCCAGCATCTCACCCTCAGCAGCACCTCTGGCTGGTGCCCAGGGAGGATAAAAGCATGAGGCAGGTATGTTTGCCCATAATATTCTATGACCCCCAAGCCATTTGTGTCTCAGAGATCCCTGACCCTGGAGGATGCTGCAAGTGTTTCTCACTGGCTTATTGGTTTCTGTTTCTATCCCATTTCCCTGTCACCACTGCAGAAGGCAGAGAGCTAAATGGCAGAGATGTTGCTTGAGGTCGTTTTCCATTGGCCTGACCCTCTCCACCTTGCTGCATCCCTTTACCTGGTACACTCAGGAAGAAGGGAATGATGGGCCAAGCATTTGTGACTCTTCTGGCCACAGATCAGCTCCAAAGCCGCTGTGACAGCAGCGCAGGAATGTCCTTTATTTGGGAAGGTGAGAAAGAAGGTGCAATGTGTCTTTAGAAAGCTCACTGCCAGGGTCCAGCATGTCACCCCACAGCCCAAGAAACTTGACAGATGAGCCTCCAACATTCTTGTCATGTCTCCTCTTCTCATTTCTCCACTTCCACAGCCCGAAAATGCTGAGAGGCGTGCTGTGAGGTCTGGCTTGTGTAAGGGAGTCTGTCAGAGCTGGGACGGGCAGCCCCATGGCCTGCAGCTGGACTCAGTGAGGAGGCTCCATCAAGCACTCATCTAAATGTCTTTCCTCGGCGGCATGCCCTCAGGTTCGGCACTCCTTTGTTTTTAAAGCCACAGTTATTAGTATCAAGAAAGCATGCAAATAGCTGGGGAATACTTTGTGTGCCCAAAAAGGAGAGGGAGAGGGGAGGGGGAAGAGGGCTTCTATGCATGTTGGCATCATGCTTAGGGAAATAGGGACAGACACATTATTGGGTCTGCTTTTAAATGGAGCATCAGGGTTTGGATTTGTTTCAAAGACAGAACAGAGTCCCACAGCTGTGAGGGGAAAAGGGCTGGTGCAGGCAGAACAAAGGAGACCTTGCAGGGATCCTGCTTTCCCTCTGGTGCTGCAAGGCTTTAAACTACAAGCCAGAGGAGGGTAACAGGGAATGCACCCATGGGGGCTGAAGGCTGCTGTTGAATGCACATGATGTCTGTAGATTGTGTGATAGAGAAAAACCCCCACGGCTGGATTGGGGTTTCTAAGAGAGCAGTGAATATGAAATGCTTTTTCTTCAGTAGGTGCTGCACAGGAATGACCTGGGGACAGGTCAGACAGTGATAAGTGACGCTCTCCATCCCCTTTTATCCTGTTTACAATACAGAGGCTTTCCTTGAACAAAACCTTTTTCCCCCCCCTCTCCTGCTCCTGGCTGTTGTGTCTAAATGAGCCAATTTGCTGAAGGACTCCTCCTGGAAAGACTTGAAGTCTAACAAGAAGAGACATTTGGTTGCAGCATGTTGTTTCTGGCAAGAATCAATTTCTCCACAGGAGAACAGAAATCGGTTCCTGTGTTCCAGTGCTTGCCATTCCATCACAGCTCCTGTGGTACCTCCTACAGCCCTGGCCATGGGGGGAATCCCAGCACCTATTTTAATTCAACCTCTCATTTTCCAGAGAGCGTTTTAAAAAACGGGATATAACAACTCAGACAAGGAAGAACAAAGAACAAGGGCTGAATGTGTTTGTTACTGCTGCAATTAATGGCTCCTATTGATTTGTTGTGTGCTCTTAGGCTGAAGTGATTTCTGTGGTTGGAGTTACTGCTAGACATCCCGGGGATGATCTTTAGCCCGAGACCTGGCTGGCTGCACGGCAGGGCAGGGCAAGGCAGACAAGGAACGTTTTGTGCAGGGAATGGATCCAGAGGAGCTATGTGTGGTCATTTCCCCCACTTGCACCTGCGTGGCACTCAGTGACGTGCTCTCACCTGACCACACGGTGCTCTTCTGCTGCACACCTTTAACTGCCAGCGAGCAGCAGCAGAGAACCCCCCACACTCTGGCGCCGGTTCCAGCCCCAGGTTCCACAGCCCGCCCGGTGCCTGCCTTCAGCCTCCGCACCGCCCACGTCCCTCAGCGTCCCGGACTCAGGCAGTGAGCGCAGAGCGCGGGGCAGAGCCCGGGACCGGCCGGTGACCGTCCCCCGACCCGCTGGACCATCCCGGGACCCGCCCCGACCCGCGGCGCCGCGAGACGCGCGCGCTGCACGTGGCCCGTTTCCCGCCACGGCGCGCGCGGGAGCCCGCGGCGGCAGCGCCCCCTGGCGGCG
>WBNH01000224.1:0-21851 GCA_013401255.1 Urocolius indicus | reverse complement strand
CCTCCCTCCCTCCCTCCCTCCCTCCCCGTGAGGGCTCTTTCTCCTCCCGCTCGTGTCCAAGCGCTTCCTTTTCTGCGGGGGCTGCGGTTCTCACACGTGCCCGCCGCTCCGGGCTGGCCTCGCCTGCCCGTGGCCACGTCAGGGCGGCCGCCAGCGAAGGCCGCTCAGCGTGCCGCGGGGGTTCGGCGCACAGGAGCGCGGGAGTGCGCAGGAGACGAGGGGTTCCGTGTTCCGCAGGGCCCTGACGTGCGGGGGCTTCACGGCAGCTGGCACTGATGGAGCCAGCTCAGGACCCGTGGGGCTCCTTGGCAATAAGAGGCGCTTTGGCTTCACAGATAAAGCTGATCAGAGGAGGGGGATGTGGGATGGGAGCTGCAAAAGAGAGCCGTGAAACATCTTGCAGCAGTGTGTGATGTGGAACAGCTCGTGAGAAGCAGCCAAAGGAGATGGTTAATCCAAATGTCCCGCGCTTGTGTGGTGAGGGCTTTCATTGCTGAGCTCTGTTGAAGAAAGCAGAGCAGTAAGTAAGAGTTTCACTGAGTAATGATCCAGAGTAGCCCCGTAGGGAAGAGTGGGAAATGCTGCTGCTGAGCTGGGAGTGCTTATCCATCACAGTGACCGGTATCGATGTGGCGAAAAAGGCGTCTTCCTGTTCCCATATTGCCGCACTCTGTGATCATAAAGGTGGCTTGGGCTGGAAGAGACCTTCAAGATCATCCAATCTGACCCCTGCCATGGATAGGGACACCTTCCACCAGCCCAGGTTGCTCACAGCCCCATCCATGCTGCCCCTTCCAGGGCCAGGGCAGCCACAGCTGATTGTAGCCACCGAGTTGTGGTTTTGTTGTAGTTTGTTGTCTGTCTGGGGGTACTCTGCATTTTTTAACTCTCTCCATGTTTTTCCCAGATTCATTGCTCCCCTCTTCTCCCCTCTGCTCTGCTCACCCCTTGTGAGTTCCCACTGTAAATCCCAAGTCTTGCCTCCATGGAGCAGGTCGATCTCAAAGGCTTTCAGCACACCAGGTGTGTGGCATGGGGCAGAGGCCCAGTTCAGGTTATAAATACAGAACAGGGTGCTGGAGCTGGATTGGAAATCTCTGAAGGAGGAAAATGAAGCCCTTTCACCCTGATTTTTGCTTTTAAACCGAGAGTAAGTGCGTCGGTCCGTAGGAAGTGAAAGCGTGGCTGGCTTTCTGCTAAGAGTTAGGTTGGGTTTCTGTGTTCAGTGGTGGGCGGTCTGCACTGAATTCCACAGAGCTGATTCCTGTTCTGTCCTAAAAAGTACCTTTGCTTAACAAGCAGATGAAAACGGAGGTATTGAAAAAGGGTTTCACTTTATAGCTGTTAATCACTCTTGTTAATTTACCCTTTGTGTTTTGGTAGGCAGGTCCACGAGGTCCAATCTTACATGGGGCGCCTGGAGACATCAGACAGAGAGTCAGTGCACTGTAAGTAATGAAACGGTGAGAAAAGCCCCCGTTGGGTCTGATTTCACTTGCATCTTTAACCCTGTGTGCTCTGCCATTGCATTTGCAAGCAGCTTGGCTCTGTGGTCGTTGTGCTCAGCAGGTGAGACACATCACCAGTTTGCAGGGCTTGGAAATTATTTCACTCTTTGACTTTGATGAGCTCGTTGTCAGGGGGTGCTGTGAAGCACGAGCAGGTTATAAAGCCCTCACTGCTGCGTTTGTGGGGCACAGTCATTACAGTGATGTGGACAGAACTGCACATTCAGAGCATCGACAGCTGGTTTGCTAGGAGCTCAAAAACTGAGAAGTGGGATTGTCTGTCCTGTCCTGTCATTCCTTAAGCATCCACTGACGGGTAGTGCTCCCCAAGAGATGCTCAGCCCAGTTGCTGGGGAAGATGTGGTTGGGTGTGCAGATGTTTCAGCAGGGTGGTTCTGGCAGTTCCTGCTTGCCTCAGATTCAGAACCTGTAATTCCATCAGCTTGAGAAATAGGTAGCACACGAAGTCTGAAATTGCTTCAGGGAATGTGGACTATAGTCCTGTGCTAATAAAAGGGCTGTCATAAGAGGTTATGAGCTCTCGTGGCAGGACTTTTCACCCCAGTGCAGAATTGGCCAATGTATTTTGCACCTGTGTTGGAAGCCTTAATTCCTGGGTGATTAATTGCTAATGGGCTTCATGAGGAACTTGTGAAAGCACAGTACATCAGCTGGATGCTTTCATCACAGGATCTCGAGGGTTGGAAGGGGCACAGTGACTCACTTCTGTTCCCCTGTGTTTGTGAAGCATGACGTTGCTGCAGAAAGGGCTTTGACAACTCCCCTGTCAAAAAATCCAACTTGTCTGCTGGTTCTGGTTTCTGTGGTGGTTGTAGCAGTACTCGTGCAGTGCCAGACTTCCCAGACTATTCTTCACTGGATGGGACTGTGGAGCCTCTTGAGAATTAGCATCATTTCCCACGATGCCTCTCAAGCAGCTTCTGCTACTTGAGACCATTTCAAGAGAGAGGGTTAAGTACTGTCTTGCCTAGTCAATAAGTGAACATGCTGTTTCAGTATGTGCATAAAGATACAGATATGTGCTCTAGATTTAGAACTGATGGGGAAAAAAGATTGTGTTTGGGCTGAAGGGTGGTAATGGGAGCCACAAACTTTCCTTTTCCAACTTTGGGCAAATAATCCCTTCTTGCTCAGAAAAGGGTAAGATGACCAAGACAGTAATGCTAGTGCTGGGACTAGCAAAAGCTGGTGCCATTGTTCCCTCTATTGCTTGCTCTGCTGTTGAGTTTGGCTGTGCTAAATGGTCCAGGTATGAATAAGGGCGCTTTGACTGGTTTGTGTCTGTATATGTGAGTGAGTTACTCCTTGGTGGTGTGAGATTGAAGGGCAAAGAGAAGGGCTCATATGTGCTGTTGGCTTTTCTGGGTTCTGCTGAGTGTAATTTTACAGCAAGTGCGTACCTTCAGCTTTACAGCTGGCCCTCTTCAGACTCAGCAGTGTCAGGTCAGGTTCTGCCTTTGGCCCTTCTGTGCAATTCTTTAAGCTGCGAAATGCTGGGTTGTGACATGGTTTGAAAATGGAGTTGTCACATGAGGAAAGGGATTGTGGCTTGGACCGAGTTTTGCTGTAAAATGACAAGAGAGACTGAAAGCCTGTGACCCTTTTTCCTCAGTTGTGTCAGAGGGCCCTGGCCAGGCTGGAGCGATGGGCTGAGGGCAATTGTGTGAGGTTAAGGCCAACGGCTGGCTCCTGCATTTGGGCCACAACAACCCCAGGCAGTGCTCCAGGCTTCGATGGCGTTGGTCAACATCCGCCTGAACAGGAGCCAGCAGCATGCCCAGGGGGGCAGGAAGGCCAAGGGCGTCCTGGCCGGGCTCAGCAGTGGGGTGGCAGCAGCAGCAGGGTAGGGATTGTCCCCTGTGCTGGGCCCTGGGGAGGCTGCAGCTCCAGGGCTGTGTTCAATGCTGGGCCCCTCACTCACTGCCACAAGGACACTGAAGGGCTGCAGCGGGGCCAGAGATGGGCAAAGAAGCTGCTGAAGGGGCTGGAGAACAAATCTGATGAGGAGCAGCTGAGGGAATGGGGGTGTTGAGCCTGGAGGAGGCTGAGGGGAGGCAGGAGCACTCTATGCAGTTCCCTGAGGGGAGGCAGGACGGCCATCTCTGCTCCCATGTCACAAGTGACAGGATGAGAAGAAACACCCTCAAGTTGCCCCAGGGGAGGTTGATGTTGGAGCTGAGGCAGAACTGTTTCCCTGAGAGGGGTGTCAGCCCCTGTGCCAGGCTGCCCAGGTCGCTGGGGGAGTGCCCAGCCCTGGAGGGATCCCAAAGCCATGGAGTCAAGGTGCTGAGGGCTGTGGGTTAGTGGTGAATGTGGCAGGGCTGGGGTAATGGTCAGACTCCATGAGCTTAAAGGTCTCTTCCAACCTCAATGATTCTGTGATTCATTTCCTACCTCAATAAAGTACAAGTATGTGAGTTTCTGTTGTGTACTATTGCCCTCCTGCTATTTCCATGCAGATGACCTGAAGCGATTGCAACACAGAGGGTTACAGAAGCAATTGCTTTGTGGCCTTGTTTTCTCACTTGCAAGGGCTCCAGCCCTGTTTTGGCCGTGTCTGTGAGCTGTTTGTCCACTCTGCCAATTCCTGTCAGTTCTAGATCCTTCCCCTGCCATAGGTGTGGATGAGGCATATTAACTCTGTGTTAAGTTTTCAGAGGTGTAAGTTGCCTTTGCTGTGAGGATCATCTTGGCTGTAGCTTGTGTGAGCAAGTCGTGCTGAGGGAACAGGGGGGAAAGTGAAAGCTTTAAATCCCAACACAGAGCTAACAGGGAAAGAGGCTCAGATTATCCTGAAAGAGCACAGGCTTTCTTAGCTCCCTTCTCAGAGCAGGAGGGAAAAGCAAGAGTCCTAAATGACTGAGCTAAAGAAGGGGCTTTATGTGCAAGTACAGTTCTCTGGTTTTTCATCCAGTAAGGATTTGCATCTGTCTGCTTTTAAGCATTGATTTGAATGCTTTTGAGCTTTTATCTTCACTCAGACTGCGCTTCTTTAATTTAAATCAAGTCATGTTTTCGTTTCTTTGCAGTAGTAGAAAATGAAATCCAGGCAAGAATAGACAATATCTTCAGCAACTTGGAGCGCCTGGAAATCCTGTCCAGCAAAGAGCCCCCCAACAAGCGCCAGAACGCGAAGCTGTAAGTTCACCTGCTTTGCTCTGGTGCTGTCGTGGGATCTTTGCCATTATTGTCGATGTTTCTGGCCTTTTGGTTTGAGTCTAACGTTAGTACTCTGCGTAAGTTATGTCTGTGCTCTGCAGTGGCAAAATTGAGGCATGGATGCAAAATGACGTTCGTGCCTTTAACTGCAGCCTGGTGGTGGAGCCTCTGTTCTGAGATGACAGAACGTGGCACTCTGGGGCCTGAAAACATTTCTCCTCTCTATGACATTTGCTTTTAATGGCATTTGTGGAGATAAGGAGTAAAATTACTTGAGTTGATGTCGTTTTCTCTGGGCCATTTTCCTAGCTAGAAACCCTAGGGTGTTTCTAAAGTGAGCACTGGCTGGAGCAGGAGCTTGGACCAGAGACCTCAGGACTTGTATTCTAATTTATTCTGTAACTTTACTATTAACGTTTAGTCCCAAAGTGCCTCTGTAGATATGAGGTGGATTTCATGTCACCTGTGATAGGCATGTCAGTATCTGAAGTAGCGATCTGGGCTCTCTTTGTGGTCATCAGACATTTCATCAGAGCCAGAGGAGTTCTGATGTTCCTTGATTTAGCCTAGTGGAGACGTCTCCTGTACTGCCCACTGGCTTTTAAACTCCTTTTAATAAAAACTCAAAATCATGGTGCTAATTAATGAAGCTGGAGAACTTAACCTTTTATGTGCATGAGGGTCATAGAATAGGAGCTCTTCAAATCTCCTGCCCTTCCAAATCTGTGTTTAATGGGGAACATACATAGAACTCCTGGAGAGACCAGTCATGGTCTCAGACAGCTGGAGAATCCTGTTTCACGTTCTGTTGTTGGCCTTCAGTTCAATAATCACCTGCTTAGCAGCAAAACCAGGCAGCCTGGACTATGGGCCTCAAGTTGAATGCCCTTTAACTTATAGATGAGTAGAACCTGTTGTTCGTTGCTGTTTGTCACTGAGAATTTGTCATGCTCCAGTGTTAACACACCAGAAAGCAAAGAAGAGTGGTATTTTTATCTCTGAGCGTGTGTCTCTGCTGTTGATGCTTTCCAGCCGAGTTGACCAGCTGAAGTACGATGTCCAGCACCTGCAGACGGCCCTGAGGAACTTCCAGCACCGCCGCTACGTGCGGGAGCAGCAGGAGCGGCAGCGGGAGGAGCTGCTGGCACGGACCTTCACGACTAATGTAAGTGCTCTTCAGCCTGTGTCTCTGTGCTTTGGGAGCTGTCGTCTTTCAGGGACGTTTCAGACAGACATAGGACATAGGCAAGGATCTGCTGCTTTGCTGCTGTGAGATGTAAATGGAATCGAGATAGAGGAGTGTCGACAAAGTGCACCTCTCATGAGTCGGCAGTAAAAGGCTGCAGGAGCTGCTGCTCCTGCTTTGTTTGGTGCAGTTCTGCCTGACTGTAAATGGCAGTTTCAGGAGGATGAAGGAGGTGGGTACCAAAGTGTGCATTTCACTTTAATTTCTATCATCTGTCAAATCTTGAGATTTGTTAAATGTCTGGCTTTTACGTGCCCTGCTGTCAGCAAGCTTTAATCTGTCCAAATCCAATCACACAGCTGGGAAAAGGCCCTTGCATCTTATCTAGAAATGATCCAGAAGGTTTTAGTAACAGGAATGTGTTTCCACCTGCTCTTGTTAATTCTTGTTACCTCTACTGGAAGTCCCCCCAGTGCAAATTCCTAGAGGAATCCTGGCTCTGAATACTGTGGACTTGCTTTCAAGTTTCTCTCTTCTGTAACTCAAAAGCTGGTCTTTGTTTTGGCTTTTGTTTGTTGGAGTTTTTGTTGTTTTTTTTTTTTTTCCTGTTAAAGGCTTATAATCCATCATTGTCCCTGGTGTCACTCACTGGAAGGAAGAACAAATATGAGTGGTCTCATTTTTTCGAGCCGTGGGCACTTCCCACAGCCTGACGGGGAGATGACCTCTAGCGTCCCATGGGCTGTTTCAAAGCTATAAGTAAGACTTGAAAGGAACACTGACGTTTGAAAACTGGTTTGTTTTCAAAACACTGTGGTGTTCCTCTGCAAATCTAATGGAATTTTCCTGTAGGAAAACTTGTCCTGAAACAAACCACATGAAAGTGGAAGAGTTTTGCAGAGCAGCAGCAGACTTGCTAATGCAAAATACATGACAAATTGGCTTTGTTCTCCTTTACATGTTGAAAGGAGTCTCAAGATGAAACAAAAAAGGATGGCTATTTTGTATTTCCTTGAACTTGTTAGAAAAATGTGACTTTTAAAGCAGAATGGTCCTTTAGTAGGGGAATAGGTGATTTGTCAGTTTTTGGCCTGTTTTGGTTAGTTTATCTCGACTTATCAAATAGCAGTGTGAGCTGAGCATGTAAGCATCCTGAACTGGAACGCAGATAACAGCTTTTGAAAGCTGGAGCAGGGTTCTCAACGTTTTGTTTAATTCAAAGGTAAATATGGTCTTTATCTTGAAAGCCTTCTCGTGTACCATTCTTGCTGCTTGGTTGTGTTTGAAAACCCCTACAAGCTCCTTGTGCAGGAAATGTAATCCCTGATGGTTCAGTTTAATAGATAGCTGCAATGGCAGCTGTTCAGATGCAAACCAAGGGGTTCTGCTCTGCAGACTGGTGTAAGACAAGACACTAGTTTCAGCCTTGATGCTTCACTAGCATTGCTGAGGGGTGTGCAGGCTGTCCCAGCTTCTTCACCCAGGAACTTCAGCCCTGCAGCTGCCAACAGCTCTGCTCTTTTTGTGTTTTTTACAATAACCAGCAGAGTGTACTTGGAGGAGTCTGGTGTAGTTCCATGCACGTAGCCTCCAGATGGCTGTCAACCATCTGCTGCCCTAAATACCAGCTCTGCTTTGGGCAGTTGTTGCCCCGAGCAGCGGCAGCTGGGGCAGTGGTGCCACACACCAGCATCAGGGTTCCTGGGCCTAAAACCATGTGGGAGCCGTGGGCTGTTCTCTTGACTCTCGCAAGGGAATGGTGTCCAGAAAGGGTTAAACTGGAGGCCTAGGCAAGCCAGAAGTGCTCAGACCTCTTGTGCAGCCCAGCTTACAGAGTTTGATCAGCTGCTTCCGTTTCGAGGCTCGTGGTCTCTAGTTGAGCTAATGCAGCTTCTTGGGGAAAATGTTGGGTTTTAACGTTTGGGGTGTTTTTGATAAGGCTGTGGGTTTTGAGTGGGTCAGGGCTTCAGGGAGCTAGGGTCATGCCTGTCTGCCTTCACTCCCGAAACTCGCAGTGTGTCGCAAGCTTATGGAACGTCACCTCCCTGAGCTCCTGCTACACAGCGTAGTATTAACGTCTGCCTCTTGCAATGATCACATGACTCCTTGCTAAGATCCTTCTGTAAGGTTTTGTGTTCTCTCTTGTGCATCTATCATGAACTGAGATGATAAAGAACTCTCCACTTCCATTCTGACTTTTTTACCCTTGGAGATGTAATTGAACAGCCTTTGCTTGGGGCTTGCTTCCTGTAGGCGTCTCTGTCGCCTTTTCCACTCGCATAGCAGTGCTGTATTTCATTTCCTTATGAGAACGTAATCCTCAGGTGCTGTGGAGTTCTCAGCACAGCTTTGCCTGCGTGTTGTCTTTGTGGCTCTTTGCACAGCCGTGTGAGTGGGCAGCGAGGTAACCCGCACCCTGCGTTTCCCCCACAGGACTCTGACACCACCATCCCGATCGACGAAACCTTACAGTATAACGAATCCCTCCAGAATGCCCATCGTGGCATGGATGATCTTATTGGCAGTGGGACCAACATCCTTCAGGGGCTGAGGGACCAGAGAGTGACATTAAAGGTGGGGGCATCGTTTTTTACCAGAAAGACCCCACGTTTTTCTGTGTTTATGCTGACCAGGCTGAGTAAAATAAATACATGACTTTGTTTCAGTATGGTACTTGAAACTGAGAGTGCTGGGACGGGCCCAGACTCCTTTTGAACTAAACCTGAACTCTTGTATCCTCTTATTAGGAGCAACTGTAAGCTCTTGTCGTGGCTGGATGGCCTAGCAGCCTTCACCTGCATGGCTGTTTCGTCTCTGGAGTGCTGAATGTTGTGTTTGCTTCCCTTATGTTTTGTGAGTGTATGTCTAATGCTTCTTGAATCAATTCTGCCCTCAGAGAGCTTTACTGATATTAAGTCAGGTTGATATTCAAAACAGTTCCCCAAATTTCACCTTTTGGACCAAAGGTACAGTGGACTGGGAGAGCAGAATCCTAGAATGGTGGGGACTGGAAGGGCCCTGCAGAGCTGCTGCAGCCCAACCCTCTGCTCAAACAGCTTCCCCTGGCTCAGGGGGCACAGGAGTGTGTCCAGGTGGGGTTGGAAACCTCCCGAGAAGAAGCCTCCACACCCTCCCTGGGCAGCCTGGGCCAGGGCTCCCTCACCTCAGCACCTAAGGAGCTTCTCTTCCTGTGCCAGTGGCACTGTCTGTGTGCCAGCCTGTGCCTGTTACCGCTTGGCATGCCACTGGCCACCACACACCAAACGCTGGCCCCAGCCTCTCTACACCCATCCTTTAGGGACTGATCAGCATTGCTGAGATTCCCCCTCAGCCTTCTCCAGGCTGAACAGCCCCAGGGCCCGCAGTCTTTCCTCCTCACACGCATGTTCTATCCTCAGCATCTTGGCCTCTCTCCAGCAGTTCCGTCTCTCTTGGGATGGGAGCCCAGAACTGGACACGGGACTCCAGATGAGGCCTCGGCAGGGCAGAGGAGAGGAGAACCTCCCTCACCCTGCTGCCCGCACTATTCTCGATGCCCCCCCAGGAACTAGAGAGTATTTATTTTACAGCATGACAGGAGAGCATTGTGATGGGGGTCTGTGCTGTTGACTTTGCTCAGAGAAGAAGTAACTCTGAACCACTTTCTGAAGCAGGGTGTTCTGTTAAGCACTTGGAGCAGGAAAGTGAGCTTGGGAGACTCAGCCCATTGCAGCAGCCATCCCTGGGTACATGTGTGTGCTGGGGCTGGTCCTGCTGCCAGTGCTCTGACTTCCCAGAGACATTCTTAATAACACAAGCTGCTTCAGCAGTAAAACAAAGCTGGAGTGTGGGCCTCCTGCAGTACACCTGCTGCCAGTCTTTGATCAGTGCTTTTCTCCAGAAGGATTTCTCACCGCTATTGCCTTTTCATTGCACTCTACCTTCAACACTACCAGTCTGTAGACCTCCTTGTCGGTGTATCAATGGTATGAGCTGTACTTCAGCAGGAGGGAAGTTCTGTGAGCAGAGTTGTCTGATGAAGGAGCTTCAAGCCCTGGTAGTCCTTAGGAAAAGGAGCAGAGGTGCCTCTCGTGATGCCTCTGTAGAGAGTGTGTTTTCTCTGGGTCACTCTTTAGGAGATCTCTGGACAGATCGTTTTGTGCTTTTAATCACATTCCTGTTCATGTGTGTGAATGAATTGGTCTCATCATCCAGCCGTGTCCAGGGTCCTGTGGCTGTCTCCTCTTACACCAGAGGAACTCTCGGCTGATGGCAAGTCACGTCAATCAGAGTTGCCACCCATGATGAAATGTTCTTGCACTGTGGAATGAGAAGTGGTGGGCCGTGGGGTTAATTGTTCTTCTGCTGTGTTTTTATTCTTAGGGTACTCACAAGAAGATCCTGGATGTTGCCAACATGCTGGGCTTATCCAACACGGTGATGCGGCTGATCGAGAAGAGAGCCTTCCAGGATAAATACTTCATGATGGGGGGAATGCTTGTGACTTGTGTCATCATGTTTCTGGTTGTGCAGTATCTGACATGAGCTACTGCACGACTGCCAGAGCAGACAGCCTTTTGGAGCAAGATGGACTGTCCTCCAGACTGTGCTTTCCTCCAAGTGCTGCTTTGGATGAGCCCCTCCTGTGAACTTCAGAGTTTACAAACCAGAGCTGGACACGTGTCATGTGGAGAGCACACGAAACAGGGAAGTAGGAAAACAGATTCCTCTGGGGACGCTGTAGTTGAGAATGGCCCATATAAAAAATATACCTGTTCTTTACTGCTTCCACCTCATGGTCTGCAAATCTGAAGAGCCTGCAGGTTGAAGAAGCCGGTTAAATAGGAGGCTGAAGTGAAAGTTTTGCCCAGCTGCATTGCAAGGTAGGAGTTTTCTGAGTAGTCAGGGGCAGAGGATGCCAGGTCAGGACGTGAGGTGCAGTAAGCCTTTCCCTGAGCGCTGCAGTTTGCAGTGGAAGAATGTCCCAAGGAGGATTTGGCATTGTTTGTGGGCACAGGGCTGCAGAGGAGGTGGTGTGCAAAAAGGAGTGGGGAGTGAAGGGCTCCTGTCACAAACACTCTCGCTTGGAGGGAGGAGGAATTGTGGGGAAGGGTCTGAAAGCACACTGACAACCTCAGCTGACATTTTGGTTTACACACACAGTATTAATCAGCACAACCTGCCCGGTTTAGGCTGAAATCCTTCCTCCAAGATATGTTCTGGTACTTTTTTATGCCCTGCTGCTTCTCAGTGGAAGCTGATGCTGTACTCCTGCCTGCTCCCAGTCAGATGCACGTTGGGCCTGTGCCATCACTCTGGGCAGCACCAAATCCAGCCTCCAAAAACTGTAAGACTGTGACTTCTTTATTGCTCGTGCACATCCCATTTTGGTGAACTGTATTCATCTCCTGAGGGGCTGGTTGGGGGTCTGTGCTCTGTCGTTGGTGTTTTCTGGATTGATGAAGCAGGCAAGTCCTGGCTGTGCTCACATTCACATTTGAGATGCTTGTATTCACAGTGGGCTCTCTCTGCTCCTCTTTATGTTCTGAGTAACGGTGGGATCAGCAACAGACCTCGCACATGAAGTCAGTTGTTGTCAGAAGAGTTTCCTGAAGCTGTGTGCCTTGGGGTGGTAAACATCCCCCATCCTTGGGAAGGGTGTTCTTGGTGTTACCCTTTGTACCTGTGAGATTCCTGTGAAGGATGTCTGCCCTCATCTCACAGATGGTGGCCAGCTGAGGTGCACATCCTTGGTTGTGCATGTGTGCCACGTTTAACTGTTCCCAGTGAGACCTGCCTTGTTGTTTGATGTGGACTCCTTTCCCTGCACTTGAGGGTTCAGAGTGTCCAGCCTGAGATGTTGGGCATCCATTTCAGTTAGCCTCCAGCCACATTCCCATCCCTGTTGTGTCCGTGTCAGGAGCGTTTCTGGATGTCTGGCAGTGACACAGAAGTCTCATGTTCAGGCTCTGGCACAATGCTGCAAATTCCCTCTGGGTTTTTTTGTCTGCCTGGAGTGGTTTTGGGTCTCTTAGTAACAGATGACGAGTCCTGCATTTGATCTTTGCTGCAATAAGCTTTGCTCTCGTCGTGTAGCCCGTTGCACACTTGGAGAAATGACATTTGAAACTGTAAAATGGAATTGCAGTTGCTGTGGGCGAGTGAAAGGGGCTGTAGCCCTGTGTGTTTGCAGGGGCACAGCATCAAAGCCCAGATTGGAGACCCCAGTGCTGTCAGCTGAGAGTGGTCCTGGGGGGCTGCAGTGGCCCTCGGGCCGTTGGGTGCTGCTCGTGGTGCTGCTGCTTTGCCCGGCCTGCCCAAGGCAGTGTGTCAGCAGACCAAGGCCAGGGGCGGTTTCATTTGAGCCTGGGGGTTTGGGGAATTGGAAGGGGGAATCTGCAGTGACAGATCGTCTGTCTTGCAGTACCTTTAATCCACATCTCACATCTAAATGTACCTGAAGTTTGTTTTCAGCATGAGATGTGACGGACTCAGCATTCTGTGCACTGTGAGGTCACGCACAGGATCGGTTGGGCACCTTGTCAGGGGTCTCTAGCAAATCTTTTTCTGTTCTGGTAACTGCTCCAGTTCCCTCTTGATTTTACAACTTGTTTAAAGGATGTCATTGGTCAGGCTTTAAAGTGTATGTAGTTGTGACCCAGGGTGGCAGGATGTCTTACACCAAGGTGGGACGCTTGCCAGTTTGTTTCCTTCTTTGGCTCATAGTAGGAACCACAAAATAATTGGAACTGGATTTTTTTGTGTGGTTTTGAGCCCTTTTGGACTCTCCTTGTTCTTGTGCTGGCTCGTTTCCCTTTCATAAGCAAAGTGTCATTGCCATTCACTGTGTCTAAAGGGGAGATGTGGGGCTTGAAGGAACCACTTGGGTAGCTGGATTTGATTATGTGCAACTTCAAACAAATCTGTACTACATGTTAAGTCCGATCTGATTCACAAGAACATTGGTGCCATCTCAGTGTACAACCCTGGAAGCCTTTGTTGCTGCAGTGTGCCACAGAAGCAGCATAGCCCTGCTCGTGTGAAATGTGACAGAGATGAAGCCTGAGTGGCTTTTCCATGTGCTGCAGCTCTCTGTGAAGTTCCCTTTCTCACTGAAGACTCCGCTTCCTCCAGCAGAGCTGTTCTGCTTCTGTGGCACAGGGAGCACTGCTGCTGTTGATGAACTGCCCTCTCAGGAGAGGACACTGTTGGTGGATACTAACTTCCCTCTGGAGAACTTCTTACCAGTGTTTCATACATAAAGGGGCACGTGGTCCATGTGAGGCATTATGTGAATAAAGGTTTTTCAGCTAAAATGAAGGGTTTTTTACCTAGCCTACCCTGACTAACGTGTCAGTGTCCAAATGCTTAAGCCCGACGAATATTCTGAATATTGAAGTGGGAGAGGCTCTGCCTGAGCTCTGCCGGGAAAAGGAGGTTCACAGACTGTGGAAGAGGGGTCAGTTACCTCAGGGGCAGGCAGAGATGTTAGTGGTCAAAGACAAAGCTTGGACAGTGTCAAACTGCAGTGCTCGAACTGTGGGACACTGCGCACTGCCCCAGACTGGGCACTCCCAGTGACATATCCCACTGGCCAGACTGGTGCTGACACGGGTGGCTTCTGTGGCCCTGGAAGTGGTGGTGGAACAGGATTGTAGGTGCAGGGGAGAGCTGCTACAGGGAAGACACCCCTGCCCTCAGTGTGCTCTGCCTGCTGTCCCTGGCAAGGGAGACGGGCCAGACCTTCCTCTCTCCTGCTACTGATGTGGTAGAGGGGAGGTGGAGCCCTGGTGTTCTGCTCAGACTTCCTTCCAACATCTAATGAAGCAAAGGAAGAACTTGGATGGCAAAATGTGGCTGTTTGGGTTGTGGATTTAAGATGTGAGATCAAGGGGTTGGATTATCTTTGGCAGTTATGGTTTGTAGTAATAGAAGTTCCCTGCAGCTACAGAACACTTATTAAATCAGAAAACGCCCAGCAAAGAATGCAAAAAGTGCTACAGGTATAAAATAGATAGCTAGATCAGATCAGCCTTGGGCACTTTGCTGAGACAGGTCTCCAGAGTTTATCTTCCAGGGTGGTCCCTTATGCTAAGCAGCAGCTGAAGCCTAGAAACAGCACTGCTGCTTGTACAGTGTGCTTGAAGATGTTGACTACGTGTGTAGAACCCATCTAGAAGGGTGAAGAGGTTTTGAAACAAAGAGACGTTCAGGATTCTAGCAGTTAAAAGGGAGTGAAATGTGGCTCATGTATATGCAGATTGGAGGAGGAGGTAATGAATAATAAAGGTTTGGGGATTAATCTAGAAGGAAGATAAAATGGATAAGCACTTGTAACAGAAAGCAGGTACTTAACTGCTAGTCTTTCAGCACCTGGAAATTAAATGAGTTTAGAAAAATGGGGCCCAGTTGTGGCATCTATCTGTGAGATTATGATGCTCCAGCTTATTCCACAGAACAAGTCACTGCAGATGTCTTTGAGGGACGTGAAACGGGTCTGTGAGTACTTCCAACACTTTATTCTAAATTGCCAACAAGAACCTGGACAGAACAAACTTTAAAGCAATCCTCATTATTGCATATTGCAGCCAACTGAGTAACACGGGTGACAGAAGGACTGGTTTAGAGCTGAAGTGGCTGGGGAGCAAGGCTGCTTGCTTTGGACCACGGGGATGAAGGGTGAGATGAGAATATGGAATAGAACATACAGAGGGTGACTCCCAGCATTGGGTTCCCTCAGGAGCTGCTCTCGAGGAGGTGGGTGTTGCGTCCTACTTCTCTTGTCCCCACAGCAGTGTACGTGAAGCCCTGCTCTGAGGCAGATCTCTGGAGCCGTGGCCACCCCCAGAGGCCCCAGTGCCACAGCTTCCTGCGCCGCACTGCCAGCTGCTCCCCGCCACGGCGGGCGGGAAGGACACAGGGACACGCAGTCCTGGTGGCAGGAGGTTCTTCTGCTCAGAGGTGCTGTTTGAATGGAAAGACTTCAGTTAATTCTCCTGACAAATGCTCTGGCTTGATTGCAATGCCAAGTCTACGGTGACAGGAGGGCACAAGGGCCTGACAGCTAACCGTTAGCTCCACAGAAGCTCAGTAACTGTTTGAAAAGGCTCCAGAGAGTGGCACCTGGTCACATTTCCAAAGTCAGGCTAAAGGCTCAGCACCTTTCTCCCCTGCACATTGGCCAGACATCCAGTAGGATGTGAACGCAGGCAATGCATGCGAGAGCAGAGAGTAGCCGTGTTCCCAAGAGCTTCCTTCCCTGGTAGGGGCCAGGCATTTGACCAGGTAACACTGAGCCCGCACCCAGGGCTGGTCATGTCCAGCCAGTGGCTGGGCTGGGAGCAGGCTGCAGTGCTCAGCTATACAAAATACTGCTAAAGAATCAAACTCGCATTCACTACCTGGTTGTGTCAGAGTTGATCCTGCCCCAAATAAAAAGGGAATCAGACTGCTCCAACAGCTCTGCAAAAGGAAAGGGGTAAGGTGGTTCAGAACTAAGAAACTTCAGCAACCATCAGGTCAGGAATATCTGTCAGATTTCTACATGTTCAAGAGGGGATAAAAGCTGATCTAATGATGCATGTGTCATTTAACTGAGGAACAGGAAAGTTTCCATTGTCATCATTGCACATTTAAGGTACAAAATCTTACATGGCAAGGAGCAGATGCCTGGAAATATCTCTCCGTGCCAGTTATGGCAGGCATGTCCTCTATACCCAGAAAAGCCTGCTGGGTGGAGAGATGCATGTTTTTGGGACTGAGCGTAAGCAAGGTGTCCTGTGAGTGAGGCCGAAGTGACCAGCATCTCTGGACTCGCACTGTCCCACGTGTAGCTGAAGGACAGGACCAGGGCAACGGCAGCCGTGCGCCACAGGCAGCGTGTTCCTTACCTGCGTCCCAGTCTTCTTCGCACAGAGGTGCCTGCCACGTGCTCACAGCATTCGTCTGCTCTGTCTGGAAGCCAGAGGACTCACACACTTCATGAAGAGAGAAAACCCAGTGACTAGCAGTCAGCCGTGCTTCAGAAGCAGTAAGTGCTTTTGGGTCAAAGCTGTAAAACATCCCCTGGCTTCAGAGGAAACCCCACACTACACAAATGGGTTTGACGCACTCAGGAGCCAGGCCCTGGCCTGAAATCAAACAACTTGCTATTTGCCTTTTTAACCAACAGGAAAAGACTGTGCTCCCTGGAACTTTATGGCAGGAATGCTCAAGTGAAGATGGAACCTGCTTATATGAATGCAGGTAAGCATCCCTGCCAGCCTCAGTGCAACTCTACAGAAAACAGAAGCCTATCTCTCTGCTCTGCAGTGTAGCAATAGTTAAAGAGTAGGGGATGGAAAAGATGCTGCATAGCACAGGATGCCTTCCTAAATATTTTGGGGTTCTTGGACAGCTCCCCTCCCACCTTGTCTCACTGGGCAGAAGACTGAAATCTTAATTATATGGCAGATAAATCAAGTGCAGTGGCAGAGCAGCCCAGAAGAGGAGCTGCCCCATCTCTTGGGGGAAGTGAATCATTCAGTGTGCCCTGGAGAACAGCTACAGGGGTTTCCAAAGCTCCAGACGCTTGTTTGGTAGAAATCAGCTTTTCACACAGCATTAGTGGTGAAGCCTCCACAAAGGGAGATCAGCTCTACAAAAAGAAAGGCTGGTCCTTCAAGCCACAAAGTCATCCCAGCTCCAGCTGGAGGGACTTCAGGATGCAGTCTAGGGCACAGCCTTTTTCTTCAACAAGCCTGGTAGCAAAATAGGTGCAAGTCCTGCCAGAAGCATCTGCAATGTTCTCATAAACCTACCCAGTAAATGAAAGCAAATAAGGCTCCAGTTCTCCCAGAGCTGCTGGTCACACAAAACTGTAGACATTCACGTGACTCCTCCTTTTCTGCTGTTCTGTGAGCACTCCTTACAAACAGGAGACCTCAGTACCAGGGTGAGCACCCATCTCAGAGCACAGGTGGTTCTCTTACCTGTATCTTGCTCCATGAGCCTTCTCTCACTGCACTTCATTATGTGGTCTCGGAGGTCAGCTTGAGAAATGAGATGGCGAGCGCTGAAAGGACACGTGGCCAGTTGCTGTGCCACTTCAGGGTGGCTCTAGACAGGAAGAAACAAAGCCACTGAAGTTCACTCATCTCTTGCTGAACCAGAGGAACCTTGGATTCATGTCAAACCATGACAGAAGCATACCCTCTGCTCAATTCCCTGCAGTTTGCTGCAGCTCTGGCAAGAGGGCTGCATAAAGCACAGATGAAACTATTTAAAAGCAACAGAGAAGAGCTGTTAGGCAAATATAAACCATTCAGATCTTCTTCAAATTAGCAGGGACAAAGGCAGAGAAAGTCCTTAATCCTTTCAAAACAGCCAGGGAGTTGGTGGCATTCAGCCTGAAGACTGGTGCTAGGGCATTACTATGGGATTATCACTCAAGTAAACCTTTATCACAGACACGGGTTCTACTAGCAGCACTCAGCTCTCACTACAGTAAACTATTGCTAAAATGATCCAGCCCTTACTGGGAAGAACACACCTTTGCCATTGTACCAGTCCCTGCCTGAGGCAGCTTTGCTAGTGTGGAATAATTCCTACAAGTGACTTATTGGAACTAAAGTTGTATCCACAGTTTAAAAGCAGGTGTAGCATTAGGGAAGCTTTCAGGGTGGAATGCAGCCAATATGCACAACATCTCTTCTGCTCCACGATAATTCCCTGGGCAACAGAGCCTGCAACCTTGGATGTTGGCAACACCAGAGGAGACTGGTAAGTTGACTCGGAGAGGAGGGTGGAAGGGAGTGGGGACACCCTGGCCAGGCTCTGGCATATCACCAGAGCACGTGCTCTGAATTCTTCCTGTCTGTGCCTTTAAAGTGAGGGAACATTTGCACCAGTTATAACAAAGGTCTGTATGACCAGAATCACTCAAGCTCCACCTGAAAGTAAACAAATAACATAAACATGGCTCAAGATGCCATCACAGATGAGTCAGGAGGACTGTCGCTGCCTTCTGGCGCTGTGGTAAACTTAAAAGAGGAACAACTGGGCTGCAAAAGGTCTCAGCAAACACCCAAAGCTCAGTCAGATGCTGGCGCTTGACAGGATTAAAGACAGCAAACCATGAGGCCAACAAAGGAGAACAGAGGCAGGAATGCATCCTGTTAAACAATTTGTATTCAAGTTCTGGATAAAATAGGGAGAGGAGACAGAAACCTGCCCCTTATGTGCTGAGCTCAGGATACGCAGCTTCTGCCAGATTATCATCTGCAAATTCAATAATCAGCAAAACGCAACAAAAAAACCCCAAAGGTTGCTATGCAACCCTTTCCAGCACCTAAAGACGGAACTGCACCATCACAGCGACCCTGTGACTAGCCAGACAGGGGTGCACATAACTCGATCCGAAAAGGCTCTCCTCCACTGAAAGTGGAAAATGTATCTTACCTCCTTGTGAGCTGCTGGGAGAGACCACAACTCTCTCCTCGCCCTAACCATCTAGAACCTCTTACCTCCTTTCAACAGAGCCACACTGGTGTGGGGTGGCTCAGCCTGTGCTCGAAGCTATTGCCAAACAAGCAGTCAAGTTACCTGAAATAAAGGCTAAACGAGGCTGTTTGTGATGAACTCGCCCCAGACAGACAGAAAACGTGGTAAGGGTGAGAAGGTGTGCGTCACAAGAACGTGCACAGTGCTTGCTCTAGCAGCCCAGCTTACCTTCTGACACTTCACAAGGTGATAGGGGAAGCGACAGGCTCTGATTTTATGATATTTGTCATATGGACATTGTATTAATGTCTCTGGATCAACAGCATCTTCTAGAAAGGAAAAACAAAGAGAACAAAAATTGACAGAAAAGACCTAGACAGCGAAATAGGAAAAAAGCCATCTAATCACAGCAGGGCTGTGACTTTGAGGGAGCTAACCCAGTTGTTCTTCATCTGACACCATTCATTAAGGCAGGCACCTGGTTTGCATAAACAAATAAATCTCTTTTGAAGTTGGAGTTGTCTGGGATGTTGATCAAAACAGCCAGAGAGAACAGTCAGCAGCACTGAGCACAGCAACTCTTTAAGTTGCCATATTAGGCAGGTAACCACACTGTGCCAAGGGCAGGAAGGCAGCAGCACTTGTCCAGCTATCAGAGGAAAACCAGTGGGATGATGACGCACCCGCCGGCACCTTCAGGAACATCTTCAGTCTGAACCAAACCTTTTTTGATCAGCAGCTACTTTTGCTGGAGGAAGAGTGCCAGGCAATTTAGTGTGATTTCTGAGGAAGCAGCGTGCCTGGCACGGTGCACCTGACTCCTAAATGAAGTTCTGCATAACTCATGCAATTATTTATGAGCTGAGCCGGACAGTACCAAATGGGCTGAAACACCCAAGGATCTAGGCACTGACCAGGGAAGCAGCACGAGTGCCTGCATTCATGATACGTGATTTTTGATCGATAGATCACTCTTTCAAGCCCCCACAGTTTCGTATGCTCAGCGTGGACAGAGATGGAGAGCAGATACAGGTGCTGCCTGCTGCCTGTGGGTCTGGTTGTGAGGTACGCACCGGGGAGCTGGACCAGGCTTCTTGCATCCTTTCTGCTCTGCCACTCTTTCGGCACAGGCTTTTCACAGGTTCAGGACTGGCTTAAGCAGATCCGAGCACGGGCTGCTGCTCTTCAGCCTCCGCCCTGCCTCCTCGTCTTACCTGTGCGCTGGCGCTCAGCCGCTCAGCAGACAGCTCGGGGAGAGCCCAGTTGCCAGCGCTGTCCCACGAGCCTCAGTGAGCCAGAAGGCGGGCCGGAGGGGCCTCACCGCCGTTCCCCGCCGCACGGCCGTGCCCCCAGCCCAGGCGGCACCGTACCCAAACCCAGCCGCTTTCCCCCAAGGCCAGGCCCCGTCCGCGCCCGGCCAGGCGGCCGCGCGTCCCCTCGTGCCGGCTCAGCCGCGCTCGCCTGGCCGCGCGCCGGGGCCTCACCGCGCTCGTCCTGTTGGGTCGGCGCGCCCGCGATGCGGAGCGACCGCCCGGCCTCTGAACGTTACGCTAAAACCGGGCCGGGAGCTTCGCGGCACGGCGGCGTGGAACTCGCCCCTCCCCGTCCCCGGGAAGCGAAGGGCAGCGCGGCCGCGAGGCTGCGGCTGTGCCGTGACCCCGCTCTCAGCTGCAAAGCCCCTCTGGCACGGACGCGTTTGCAGCTAGTCCAGGCGGACGAGGCCCCGTCGGTGCAAATACCCGCTGTGAGGCCGAGACTCACGTGCGCTTACACAGCCCGCTCGAACCCTCCCTAGAGGCAGCGCGAAATACCTCTGGCAGGTCCGGGCAGTGAAGGGGTCTCCTCCCTGCCCCAAGCGGGTGAATTTGCAAGCCCGGAGGTTTTCAGCGGAGACTCGTCTCCAGCCGGGCTCCTCTCGGGCGCTGGAAAGCCTGCTGCCACAGTCTGTCCTCGGCGCTGTCGGAGCCCGGTAAGCATCGCTTGCAGCCAAAGGAGCCGGCGTCCCTGCTGAAGGTGAGTCACGGTTAACTTTGTCCGAGTGTGTCCTCTGGGCTTGTTTTGCCGGGATGTTTTTGCATTTGGCTGTGTTACCGCCACAGCCTGACGCGTTGTTGTGCGTGAGGCGCCGGTTGTTGCGTCGCTCCTCCCGGGGGACGCGCTGCCTGCTCCCTCGGTTCAGTTTGGGTTACACTGTTACGTGCACGTGCATTACACTGCTGGAATAGTTGTATTCGTTCTGCTTCCTGCAACTTAATCGTGTTCCCATGGTTGTCCCACGGGCGCGTGGGACCGATCAGAGTCTCTTTGGGTGGCCCTTGGTAGTCGTACTCTGCCTGTATTTTCGTTGTCCTCTGGATGTGCTCTTAGTCTTTATGCCTTCTGTGGCAACCTCATGCTTGCTTGCCCAGTCTGGAGCAACTTTTTATAGGTTGAGATACCATAATGACTTGTGCTTCAATTTCTGTCACGTTCCTATTGTAATAGTTTGATTGTTTCAGGTGTTTCACAACCACCTCTTCCTATACCAGCTAACGTTTCTCTTTGGCATTGAAAAACCAATTAAGGCTATATCCTAAGGTATCGAATCATGAGAAAAAAAAACACCTCCACTCCTTGTTGTGTGACTGCAGCACATCTGGTGTAGATGCCAAGTTAAGGAACACAGCTGCTCTGGTCAGGTGCAAGTACTTCAGGGCAAAGGGAAAACCAAGTGATTACAGAGCCTAAGGAACAGAGTCGGTTTGTGCTTGTGCTGCTAGGGAAGTTACACCAGAGATGTTAACTGCATAGTCCTCCTGGCATTCATCATGCTGTGCAGATTACATCCACGGTCACTGCACCAACACACAAGCCTGGCCAGCATCATGGCCAGCATTTTCTAACAAAGCTTGCTTTGCATTGGGGTGCCCTCCAGGATATCCCCACGCCATTTAAACTGAATTTCTGTTGCAACTGAGCAGGTTTTCTCAGGAGTGAGATGGGAGAGGGATGGGAGGCTGCATGGTTTCTCGTTTAGAACCTAGGTAATTTTTTTCTGCAAAGAAAAGAACACTTTCTGAGCAGAGGCTCGACAAAGCTGGGTGTGATGGCAAGGGGTTCTGCAGGACTCATGGATGCCCTGCTCACTTGCAAGTGACAGTGGCTGAAGGGCTCCACTGCCCCATGTCCCACCCTCCCCTCCTTTGGAGACTGCAGTGGCTGACGTAACTGCCCAGAGAAACAGCTTTTCTCCTGACTGTATGTGTCTGGAATGTCCACATAGGGAAGGACCACTCAGTGACAGTTAATAATGTCCTTAACAACCACTGCATACCCATTGCCCAAATATCCATCCCAAACCACTGCAGGGCACCTTGTAGGGGAAAGGACGACACAGAGGCATGGGCTAGGATGCAGCTGAACTTTAATCAATTACAAGAAGGAAATGAGTTCACTCCGAGTGGGTACTTGGTGCAGAGAGCAGCAGTCAGACAGGACTCTGTGCCACGTGGCAGTGGCAGAGACCCCAGCCAGTGTCC
>WBNH01000221.1:0-130565 GCA_013401255.1 Urocolius indicus | reverse complement strand
AGTCTTCTCCAAGCTTAACAGCCACAGGTCTCTGAGCCTTTCTCCATAAGATGCTCAAGTCTCACCATCATCTTTGATGTCCTGTGCTGCACTCTCTCTAGATATGTCCTGTTCTTTTCACCTCTTGGCATCCCAAGCACTATAACAGCAATTGCCTTTGCTGACTCTCAGCTGACCACAGTCCCTGCACTGCCAGCAGTGACAGGAGCATGGCTGCTTACATTTGCTACACTGAGTTTTCAAATGGAAGAACTGTCTGCCAGGACTGCAGCAGACACACTGCTGTAGATCTCTTAATCCCTGATCTCCTGGCCCCAAAGAGACGTAGGTCTTTGGATTTCAGTAAGTGCTATTTCATTTTTCACTTTGTATGATTAAGAGCAGAGTCTGATTTGTAAAACTTGCAATCCTTACAGATAATCTTGGATCATCAGAGATCAGGCTTTCTCATGGGGAAACACTCTTAGTTTGTCATCCCCAAGGAAGCTGCAGATCCTGACAGCTCTGCTGCACTCAGCAAACAAACAGCTCACGGCTCACATCGCCTTTCTGTGTTTTAGCCACGTCTCTCAGCCACACCTTATTAAGAGTGATGCCCCTCTCATTACAGAAACCAATAAACCTCTGCCCACACAAACCTGGTGTTATCTCCTCACACAGTGTAACAAATTACTGACAGAACATGCTAAGTCATGCGCCTGAGGTTGTGAAATAAAACCTGTCGTTGCAAATAGAGCCTGTACTGCTCTACTATGATGCTCCTGAATTTCATGAAGGTGAACACACTTCTGTAGGCCTGACCCCTGAAAATTTGTCCTTTGGGATATTCCAAGTTTTTGCTCATCTCAAAGAAAGAAGAAAAGGAGAGAAAATCATGCCTGCCTGAAAGAGGAATATCCCAGGGAAACACAGGTTTGGTCATTCCCAGTTAAGCAGGAAACAAGACAGAGCTAAATTTAGACCAGCAGGCTTTCATTTATGGGTGAAAGTGGGAGTTTGGCAGCTCTGGCTCCAGTTTGGCTTCGTCACTGGTTGCTCCGGAGACTAAAGGCTCGGGAATTACAGCTCCCAGGTGCCAGCATCTCTGCCACCTCAGGCGCAGCAAACTGTCAAGGAAAATGGAAGCCTAAGGAGCTGGAGTTGCCAACTTGCCCTCCCTGCTGATGGTGGTCTCAGTGGCTCTGCTGATGGATTTGTCAGGCAATATCCCACCTGGTTATGTCAACTTCCCATCCATGCCACGTGATTCTGAAGGTCTGGCAGTTCATAGAATGGTAGGGGTCAGAAGGGACCTTTAGAGATCATCCGGTCCAACCCCTCAAGGAAAACCGATCAGTCTCTGTCATCAGCCACACGTGGTTTTCTCCTCCCTTTTCTGTCCTACTTCTCAACCTTTCTCAAAGTGATTTTCCGTTCCAGCCTTTTCCATCAGCTTCTCCTTCTCTCTGGCCTCTTTTTTTTTCCTCATTCTTTTCAATCTGCTCCTTCCCTCTTTGTTTTGCTTTCCTCCTCCCTCACCCCAATCTGCTGAACTCAGTCCCTTGTTGCTCCTAACTCTTTCCACCCTTGCACATGTCAGACCTCTGCCCTTCCCTAAGTGCTTGTCAAAGATAACAACAGTACTGCAACCCACGATGTGATCCGCTTTTGAGCTTCACTGAAAACAGGGAACACGAGACTCTGCAAGTGCCAGTCGGAAACTTCCCACCCCTTGGTTAAATCTTTGTGGGGAAAGTTGTGGCAGGTGGTTTGCTCTCCCACAGCAAGAGCTTCTCTCTCCCCCTGTGTCCATTGGCTCCTCATGTTGACCAGAGAAAAGCTGGTTTTGATGAACAGGCACTTTAGGTGCTGAGTGACCCCTCCAGCTGGAATGACCTCACTGTTCTCTGACCACTCTGTCATCAACACCCAAAACCAACCACCTCTTTAATGAAGGTTGAGACTACAGCTATGTTAAGTCTGCTACCAGATCTCTCCTGAGAACTATCTATACAGGCAGCAGCAGGGAACTTGTTCAACCAACATGAAACAGAAGAGAAGCTGCAGAAGGAGAGCAGAATCATTTCTGCTGTCTAAAAAGGAACCAAAATGTGCCACATTAGCAAATAAAGGGTGAGAGAAGAACACTGAGAAACACATGGCAATGTTGCTTTTTTTCCCCCCAAAATTCTTCTCTCATTTTTTTTTTTAAAGCTGTAAAATCTAATACCTTTATTTTCCTCAAAACCCATTAATATTACTTGACAGTCAGGAATGAGAACTTTAAAATTAAACCTAATTTAAAAATGCAGTCAAGATGAACAACAATGGATTCAGCTCTGGTCCTATCAAGTCGTTCCTGCTTCATATGCATGCAAATTCCCATTCAGTTTGACTCCTATTTCTTTCTAAATGATCCTGCTGAAAGAATAATGGCCATGTGCAGGCAAATGAAGAGATGCTGAAGCCTTTGTTATGGACATCCTGCCAGTTCCAGCTATGTTCATAGCGGTGGCATTCTGCCATTCAATTTCCTTTTCTGCCAACTAATAAGCATCAAGGTGGTAGTTATAGATGTACAAAGAAAGCACAGAATGGAAAGGTCTCTTCAAGACACTGGCTGTGAAATTTCAGGAAGTGAAATACACCAAACTCAGGCAAATTGCATTCTGCATCTGCCTTTTTTCTTTTCAGTTTTCATGTCATTCTCCACATTAACTTGGTACTCTGAAAACAATGGGATGTTCCCCTTGTGATGTCAGTTAAGCAGTTGCACATGACACTTTGACTGGGATGACAGCTAATTTCACAAATTCTGTGTTTTCCAGGGGATAATGCAAGAAATCAAGAGGGGAAAAATAAAACCCCAAAAAACATCAAAAACCCTGCACCACATCAGAAATACTAAACCCATCACAATTGTTACAGTCTGCGTCACAAATGGAATGCAGCCATGCATATCAACTCCTGTTCTTCTCGGTCAGAAGTTTTATGCCAGTCCAAAGCAATTTCACCTGGGGAAATGGGGTGATGCTGACAACTGAGGACAAACTGATCTGCAGCACTGCTCTTTAGCATTAAATACTATCTAGACATTACTATTCCATAAAGATGACACATTTCCATCACTGCCACCCACTGCTTTCCATTTTCCTGTCTTTCTTTTTTGTGTGGACATATGAGCACTAAGACAAGGAAGCACTAAAAATACTTTATGTGCATCATAGAAATGCCCCAGCCAAATGCTGCTGATGGTTCAGCTGCAACATGAGGTAGGAGTTGTATGCAATCCATTGTGTGCATGTGTGTGTTAGTGCTCCGATTCACTAAACTGACAAGCAAAACAACTCCTGTGGGATTTTTTCCCCCCTTCACTTAGCTTGACTTTTTCATTTGCAACTATGTAAAAGCAATGCTGAAAGAAGATGATGGTACCCTGAGAGACTTAAAGCAACTTGCATGTTTGAGAAAAAAATGCAAAGAATACTTGAGATACTCTGCGTAAGGAAGGACAAGTTATCATCATAGAATTGTAGGGCTGGAAGAGACCTTTAGAAATCATCTAGTCCAACCTCCCTGCAGAAGCACATTCATCTAGATCAGGTCACACAGGAACATGTTCCGGTGGGTCATGAAGACCTCCAAGGAAGGAGCCTCCACACCCTCCCTGGGCAGCCTGTGCCAGGGCTCCCTCACCTCAACAGGGAAATAGTTTTTTCTGATGTTTAAATGGAACTTTTTGTGTTCCAGCTTCAACCCATTACCCCTTGTCCTGTTGCTAGATACAACAGAAAAAAGTGCTGCCCCAACGTCCTGACACCCACCCTTTAGATATTTTTAAATGTTAATAAGATCCCCCCTCAGTCTCCTCTTCTCCAGACTAAACAGCCCCAGTTCCCGCAGCCTTTCCTCGTATGAAAGATGTCCCAGTCCCCTGATCATCTTAGTGTCCCTGTGCTCTCTCCAGAGCTCTCTGTTCCTCTTGAGCTGAGGAGCCCAGAAGTGGACACAGTTGTGTGATACAGTTTTAACAGTGTCTCTTCATTTTCTCCACTATTTCTTTGAACTCAAAATGTATGCATTTTATTTTTAAAGTGTTGAGGCAAGAACTCTTGACTAGTCTGTCCATCAAAATCTCTTTCTCGTTGGACCTAAAACTTGTCAGCTTTCAGGTAGCTAGAAATTGTGATTCAAATGCTCTGATCTGGTAAACCAGACCTCAGGGTGTGGTTCTAGCTCACACTGAGCATCACTAGAGTCTCACTCCTCCTCCTAAGGTCAGACAGCATGACTGGCTTATGAATGCACGTCACACCATATGGTACGAAGACCCTCACCACTAAACACATCAGACCTTTCTCGTAACCCACCTTTGTCTTGCTGTGGTAGCAATTCTCACTAACAAAAAGTCTGCAAGATTCAGTCACCGTTCAAGTTGAGCCCTACTGTCAGCTCTTGATCTGAAACCCTGAAAGGCAGCATAAATGTAATTTAAGCTGACCATTGTGTGCTACACATTTTTTCCCACATGCACCACCGAACACATCCTTACACACACCATTAACTGCTCACCATTTACCTTAAGTCCTTTTTGTTGGCTGTTGTTTTTCTACCTGACTGGACCTGAAGGTATCATCAGCTGGACATTAATTGTAATTTTGGCATGGGCCAGTGTTCACTGAACATGACAGAATGCAGTTTATCAGAGAATACAGCTGGAACAAACGCGTTATTTATCAGAGATAATACAGGAGTAGGTACCACTGCTTGTCTGCTTTGCAGGAGCAGTCAAAATTGCTTTGCTTTAGAGGTAGAAGACAACACCACTAAAGACTATTGTCATGTGCTCTGGTATATCTCACAAGGCACATCCGCCGTGAAAGCTGAATAAAGCAGTGTAAGCTGTCCCAATAATTTAACTCAAATGGTCTGAGGAGAAAACAAAGTGTGTGTGCATACACAGAAAGGTGCCAGGCTGGAATGAAACTACCTGCACTACTGCAGGGAAGGCAGAGTTGACAGGCTTTGTATTCTGAGGGGTGCATGCTCAGAAGAATTTGAGAACCATACCTTGTTTTGTTTAAGAGCTCCTTTCTCCTTCATGTGAGGGCAGTCTTTCCCAGTCACAACAGCTTTTATATCTGCCACTGGCACTGTGATAAAAAGAAACAAAAGTAAGACTCAGAAAATTAGTTACAACCAAGGTGTGTAAAAGCTACAGAGTCTAAAAAGAAGCAAGGCTAAAACTGGTAAAAATGCCACCTCCTTTGCCATTTCCAGCCTGTTGTAAGAAAAAAAACTGGGAGAAAACAAAGTGGAATCAGTGAGTCTTGACAAAATTTCAGGCATCTGGATAAAAATCACAGTATACTTCCTTCTTGCCTGTCAAGACTACTTTGGGTAAGAGTGTTTCACACAGGTGTATACCTGTGTCTGTACAATTCTTAACATGTACTCATGTACCTAGGAAACATACACTGCTTTCTGCCTTACTAATGTAATATGCCTGTCCTGCTGTTGCTCTTCCCCGGGCATCCAGGTAAAGCCTCTGCTGGGCTAGTTGAACCCTACCTCACTCAATGCTGTTGTCCATCTCTTAAAGTCTGTAGCACTTTTTTATATAATATTTTTAATGTCACTCCCACCAGCAGTTCCAGTAATTTCCTGGTACTAACAGGAATAAGGAAAGCCAAGGCTCATAACAACCTATTCCAATTGCTTTAGAATTTGAAACAATCACAAATCATTGGAGGAAAAAAAAAAAAGAGTGAGGAAAAAATACTGGAAGCTGCTGCCACTTGGACTCACTCACACAAGTGGGGTCACTGAAACACAGAGATAAATTTCTCCGAGTTTCAAGTGGAAGTCGATTTTCCAACGTCAATTACATTATGGAGAATCTAAATGCTCCACAATACAGTATGGCCAGTGACTGGCAGTTTCTAGAATCTATACATCAGCCATTAGTCCCATGGCTGCAGAAAAGCATTGTGTAGCTACAGAACAGAATAATGATGTGAAAGTCTGTTACTGTCCAGTTCTTTACAAACTAATGGTAATACTGAAGCAGGGAAATGCATTTTCTCTTCTACTGGGGACAGCAGCACAAAGTATTTTATTACAGATTACCTCAGCACCATGGTGGAATGGATAGCGTGGGATTTAACAGACATTTAAAAATAAATTTATTTGCATGGAAAAGGAAAAGAAATGGAATTTACTTGGCCTTTCACTACTCAGCCCCTCCTGTATTTCATGCTGTGGCCCTGCTGATCTTCTCTGTTTCTGACACTACCTGACCTTTGGGTCAAGAGGAGGTATTTTTGAGAGGACAGAGTGAGGTAGGACAAACTGGTAAGTAAAGGAGATATTTCACTGTAGCTATGGCAGAAAGGTCTTCTGAAGAAGAAAGAGTTCTTAACACTAGCTGAAGATGCTCAGAAAAAAAAATGATTTCTCTGTTTGCCAAAGGTAAGGTAGATCTCTCAACTAGAAAGGCTTTTCTCCAGGTCTCATACCTGATCTGGGATGCAGTTACTATGAGAGACCACAGACTGATGTGACATCCTGATCTGTCTTTATTTGGAACTTATTCTTGCTTTGGAAAAGTACAGTCAAAGACTTCAGATGATATCAGAAGCTGACTACAAGATCCTGGAGGGTGTGAACACGGATGTGAAGTGCTCACAAGAGGTAAAGTCCTGAAAAAGAAGGCAGCTGGGTTTTTTTTGTCCTAGCTAGAGTCTGCACAGCTTGTTACCTCTGCCAGCCTGAAGAGAGAGGTGACATCCACAGAAGTGAAAGGGTTAAGTCACTCCATGTTTCTTTCTGGAGACGGACATAGGTATTCAAGCTTGGCAAGGAGTACATGAAATGCTCTACTGCTGCTTCTCTTGGTACTCCATTTTCTTACCCACCCATTCTCTGTCATCTGTTGACTTGCTCCCAAATGCTGACAGTCTGGTCATCACATTCAGACCTCAACAGTTCAAAATTCAGTACCAGTCTATCCCAAGAACACCAGAATGGTTCCGAAAAACGTCCTGTAAAATTCCCAAGCCAGTTTAGTCTGACACATTTCCAACAATAGTGCCACTTTATAACCTTGTATCTTGCAATATTCTCAGCTCTGCTTAACTGAACTCTGATGTCTGTGTCACTGTGGTAAAACTCCTTTGTAGCCTGAAAACCTGAACTATTGGTGAAATGACTACATCTTTCTCCAGCTGCATCAGCCCCTGCTCTGCCAGCAGGCACGTGCAGGGAACATGTGGGTCTGGCCCAGCCATTTCTAAAGGAGGAGCCTTCTGTCCCCGTGGGATCCTGACACGTTCCTGAGTAGGCTCAAGAGCCTATGGAAAATGCAAATGCAAGATGAAGCTTGCAAGCAAGGTCAGAGGCCAAAGCATGCTCGAAGCAAACAAATCCAGGAACTGCTCGTTTGATCACTGTGCCTGCAATTCAAGCCTGACCTTCGTTCTTCTGTCATTCTGATGCTGCTGTAACATCCAAGGGTTATTTCTCTCAGCCTCATCCAGGAAAACAGCCTCTTCCAATGCCAATGCAGCAATGTGAGCCCCTGTCCTACATTCTGCCAAGACTGCAGTAAGAGCATGAAACATCCCTGAGGCAGTCTGTAAGGCAGTGAAATCATGGGAACTTGACTGCAAACTGTCAGGGCTCCAGCATCAGACAGGTTCTTCCTCTCTCCTTCCCCACCAAGACTGTGTCTGGGTGCACTCTAAAAATTTTAGAAGGTGCCTCCTGGAGGCAGGTTGGGGTTGCAGAAAAGGAAAACAATGATTTCTTTTGTTTAAATCACCAATTTTCTCCTTTCTCAGTTTTCAGGCTGAAAAGTTCATTTCTCTGCCATTCCGTGAAAAGAAGTGGAGCTACCAGCTGAAACAATTGTACAATCACGTCTAGTTTGATAATGCCAGAACAGCATTTATTACAAGTTCAGAAAAGAACAAAAAGAAGTTATTCAATATTCAACACTTGATTTCTTTAAGTCACTGTCTGGTGACAGAACTTCATTGGTCATTATTTCCATTATCATAAGAAAGCTTTCCCAGGATTGAAGGTCACATCTCCACAACTCATGTTGAAGGACAAAGGAGAAATTACCATGAGAGTGTGATTTTTTTTCTGAAAGGCTACAAAATTGCTTGTGCCCATAAGGAAATCCTTATAAATCCCCTAGTAGAAGTCATCACAAAGGCATGTCCTCTCCCACTTGGGTAGATAGTAATGGTGAGATCCTCTCAATACTGTTCACATAGCAGTGTGTCACCTTTAAGTCCACTCCCCATGCTAATGAAAAAAGACTTCTGCCTGCCCTGGATTTCTCCTCCAGGCACTAGACTGTTTGCCACAGAAGAAACATCTGTCTCTGCAGACAGGAACTGCTTCTGAATATGCCCAAGTATTTTTATTTGACATCTGCAGTTAGATAAGCAAGGAAAATAAACTGTGTTCCTCCTCATGAAAGGCATGGCATTTCCAAGCTGAATGAAATGATAAACTCATTGAAAAGCTGAGCTCTCTCCTCATACACACTTGCCAAAACCACAAGAGCTGTGTTTGAATGCAGGAGGAAACGTCCTCTGCTCTCTGTAAACAGATCACGGTTAACGTCCTGTGTTAAGAGAAACCTACTAAAAGTCAGAAAGAGGTACCAGCATAACAGAAGCAAAAGTAGCACTATCTTTGTGTGCAGGACTTACATTTATCTTGCAGGGAATCGTGGGGGACTTCTCCCTGGGGACTTTCTTCCAAGTCCCCGTAGTGCAAGACCTTGTGATTAGGTGAAAGTCGACAATACCAAAATTTATCTGTTAAAGGAAATGCATGAAACAAGGTCACTACCACATCTTCAATACCATTATCAGTAGCATAGGGGACAGCTTATCCAAACTACAGACACTACAGGGAAGGATTGTCTTTATTCTTTCAGAAGGAATGTGTGAGGTGCAGGGGAAGTAGGGCAGTGACTTTGTTCAGTAATTTTACTTGATCAAAGCTGGCACTAATCTACCATTTTTGTATTGACTTAGTCACTGGCTCCAAAACTAAATACCAGCAATAAACAATTGACTTACACAATATTATATACCCTCATGGACAGAAGACTGGCAAAGTAACCAGTGCTTTGAGTGGATAACTTTAATGTGCTCATAAAAGCTTCATTTTTAGCACCCACTATGTGAAAATTAAGCCCTGCCAGCTGGCTTGTGTGGGACACCCAAAACCCGATACATTTGAAATATCCCATACTTTATGAACATTGTGACTCACGTCTTTTTATAGACATGGGAGAACACCCCCTTATTTATGGAGAGACTGGACATGGCAAACATGCAAAGATTTCAAAAAGTAGATGTTAATTTCCTTGTCCTGCAGATACCTCAGTGCTTTGCGTGGTCACAAACCTACGTGTGACCATGCAGTCACACTCCACTTTGCATTTTAGCCTTTCTTAGGGGACGTGTGTTTACATCTCCTGCCAACTCCTGCTTTGCAGGAGAATTCTCCTTAATGGTATTTACTAAAATCTGTGCCCACAAAGAACATCACCTTTGCAGAGCTGGGGCATCACGCTACCTACTGCACAAGGGTGGTGCTTGCCAATTCCCTTTCTGAAATGGCAAGAACGTGGTTACTCTTCCTTGTCAGAGCACTTTCTATTTAATAAATAGATGACATAATGTTTATCTGTAAAAAAAGACAATCTTGTTACATCCAAGCTATGAACCTCCAACAGCTCAGAGCAAGGTTAGATGTTAAAACGCCAGTGGGGGTGCAGAGGGCTTTTCTGGCTCTGTGCTGCTCTTGTTGCTGGCAGGGCTGACGCCGTGCCAAGCAGCAGCCTAAGGGACAGTTCAGGGGAAACACTAGCATTGACACAGCCCCACAGTGCGGTGATTTGGGAGTGGATGGAGCTACAGTTTGGATCAAACATTGGAGGAGCTGTAGAAACGCCAGAGCCAGTGTGCGTGAGCTCATGTAGGGTGTGAGCAGAAGAAGGACTTCATGGCTCTGTTAGTAAAATCCTTGCTCCATGGACCCAGCTTCTTTCTAAAGGTCACTCTTGAAACTGCTGAGTGTGCAGCCCCTCCTACAGAAAGGTTCCAAAAGACCTTGCAACAAAGGCTCAAAATGGCAATGAGAGAGATTATGGTTCTCTGCTTCACAGGCATGCACGTTCCTGCAAGATTTGTGGTAGAGAGCCTGGGATTATGATTTGGTGATGTATACAAAAAGAGCTGCTGAATTATAAGCATCCCTGGGCTGTAAAGCAGTACACACAGTGTTGCACAGTATGGGGCCACGAGGAAAACCCTACCAACCAAGCTTTTGTAGGGATCTGAAACTAGAGCAAGCAGAAACCCTTGTTCAAGAGACTTATTTGAAGAGCACACACAGAGAGTCAACTTCTTGGACAGTCTGTGTGTCTCAGGAGGATGTGTGTGAAGCTTTTTCATATCTTTTCATACCTTTTATAGGGAACTCTACCAGAACCACAGAAAAACTGGATGCTTAAAAAAGATACCCCACTGAATCTGATGGTAGACCATCATACCTCTTGCCTACCTAAGAAAAGCCTCTAGTAACTGCAGCAGGAGGTTTTCACTTTTAACTTCAACCTCGTTGTTTATTAGGCTGTACAAAATAACACACCTTTCTAATTTAAGGTCAGAACAATTTTTTTTCTCTTAATAAAAGCCAACATGGTCTAACCATCTTCTCAGCAACCTGGCCAGGAAGATGGTGTCACTGAAAAACAAACCTACCATGAATTCCTTTCAATTTAGGACAAACGGAGCTGGTGTTGTTAACAAGGGTTTGAAAAAGTCTGTCTCTAACCTCCTAGATATACAGTTTTGGTAACCACTGTCCTGGTTCAACTCCCTGTTCCCATAATAAAAGAAAGAAAAACCCCTTGGTGGAAATGTCTTGCTTCATTTTTAGGAAAGGCTGATTTTACGGGAAGAAACCTCAGCTCTGAAGGCTTGTGGAGTCTTTTATGGCAATTCCCCATAAACCAAGGTTAATTAAAGTCCTAATGGCCATACACAGTAGCTTGAAGCATGTCTGGCACAATTCTCCTGCCAGCCCACTAATAATGGCCATTGTGCCACAACTTTGCTTGTGAACGGGAAAAGCCTTAAATGAAACCTCCAAATGGAACTAAATGAGGTAGCCACAGTCACTAAATGACTGCACCAGTCAGGAGAGCAGCACCTTCGCGATGGGAAGCATCCCTTGCTTCTACAGCCACATCAGCCTTACTAGCTGGGGTGGTGGTTTTTTTTCAGCTGTACATGATGTTACAGTTTATCAGTCAATATCTCACTTAGGTAAGATCTCAATGCCTGGAAGGGGAAGAGTTTTAAACAGGATGTATGTATTTTATTTTTTCTTGTAGTGCAGGTGCTGAACATGATTTTATTGGAAAAGTAGTGTATAAAATAATGCTGCAGTCAAAATAAAAACTACTTGAAATTGCTTCCACTGTCTAAAAGGGTGAAGAAATCCTAATTGCATAACAGCACATAGGAAGTGGGCAGCATTTACTGTCAGTTCTAAAGTGATAACAACAAAAAAAAAAGCAGAAGAAAAAGCTCTTTTCTACTATGATTAGAAACTGTTGTTAACAAAACAAGGAATAACTACTGCCCAACCCACTTCTCTTAAACCAAAACCTGCAGAGTTCAAGTGCCATGAGAGGCTTTAAAGATGAGACAGGCATTTCTCAATAGACCCTGTACTCCACATACGGCAGATCCATGTGTATGAGCACATCTGGATAGGGGGGTTCTGCCTCTTCAGGAAGGATCACTTTGGTTTGGGTTTAGGCCCAGACTTACGAAATTACCCAAAGTTCCTTTTCTTCTATAAGCTACAACTCTTACTTTGTGTCCAGTGTTCTTACACCTGCCTGTGTAAGACTCCACTTCAGAGCAAGCAGTTGTAGGAAGGTCAGTCACTAACCACAGATTCTTCAGAGCTGATGGGGACTTCTGATTTCATCACAATTTTCAGACACCAAGTGATTTGCACTTTGCAGTGAGTCCTTATGTCTTTTAGCTCACTGATGCAATCAAATGAAGGTGCTAAGAGACTCTTCTTTGGGAAACAGAATTAATCACTCCAATTTTTTAACCTGAAAAGGTTTCAAACAAGTTGTTCTGATTTTCTATTCTGTTTCTAGAATTGCTAGAGCAGCCAGTGGGCTAAATATATTTGCAGTATGTTGCTAAAGAGTATAGGTGAAGTTAAAAAACCCAAAACCTCAAATAATAAAATCAGCTACGGTTTGACTAGAAAAGTAATATTCAGAACTGTGGCCAAATAGTAGGGGCACAGAACATTTTGCTGGTGGGTTACAGAGTGCTTGGCCATTCACACAGTGTGTTTCCAAGTGAAATGACTTATATGCCCTTAACAATGCTACCTCAGGTAAAGAAGTGCTCTATAGTTACAACCTGGGAAGAAAAGAGCTCAGATATGCATGGACAAAAGTCTGAGAGTATACATTTTACCCAAAGATATGTTCCAGATTACTAAAGCAGCATTTTGTTCAAACAAAACCTTCCTCATGGATTCAGCAACAGGAACAGTTTTAAATGTACCAGTGAAAGCACATGTATTTGTGTAGATTTTAGATGCATGTGCATGGACTCACCCTTTTTCTTTCACGATCTGGTCTTTCTGTAATACAACTGTAATGACATGTTTTCACTCCAACTGGTCTTAACTGCTTAGATGAAAGCCCTCACACCTGCAAATAACTAGCAAATAATTGGCCTTTGGAAATGCTGGAGGTATATTTGGTTAACTGGAGGCATATTTGGTTACCTGGTTCCTCCCAGCAAGTCATGCACTCACTAGATACTATTTTTTATGGGACTATGGAGGGTGAGATGGAGTAGGTAATAGCAAAGAGGCTTGGCAGAAAAAAGACAAAGCACATGTTCTTGTCCAGAAGTGAGAGGTACTTATCCTAGCAAGAGATGGAAAACCTGTCTTCACTTGACTTTTTGTTTTCACTTAAACTTTCTCTTTTCAAGTTACTTCCATGGTGCCCCATGTTTTCGGTTTAACAGTGCATATCACCAGGCTTTCCCTCCCAATCAAAAGCTGCTGTTTAAGAAACCTCATCTTTGAGTGAAAAAAAACCACTTCAATAACATACAATTTCTCTATAACCTTTATAAAGCTAAAAGGGGAATTTATTTCCAAGAGCGCACCCAGCAACATAAACTACAAATTTACTGGATGACAGCATCAGAAGTATCTATTATCCTCAATAAAATGTCTTTATCTGCTACTTAGCTCTACTGGAAATAATAACTTCTGAGGTTGTAAAGTGCTTTGCAGGCTTTCATTTTAGTTTTCCCCCTCTTCCTCGTAGGAATTAACTAAGGAAGGAGAAAGTTGGAGAGGTCTCTCTGTCAGCTGCTGTCCACAGACAAGGAACAAAGTGAGGATTTGCAGAGCTTCATGATCTGCTGTTGAACATTGACCAGAAGAGCAGGTTACAGTTTGCTGTCTCATTTCCAACTGATTAAGAGTGCTTAATAAAAACAGGAGTTAGTGTTGCAGTTCTCCTGTGAAACCTTGCAAGGGAAAGACCTTACATTTTTTGAAAGCCCTAAGGATCCTGCTGAGAAAACAACGGCATTTCTAAGTTTCAGCTACAGATGGATCCTGCTGATATGATAATCCTGTGCTGAAACACAAAAGGCAGAGATCTGACTATACACATACCTCACAGCTTAATCTTCAGCATCCCTCCAGTGAATCACTTGTTGGATTGCAGACTTTACAATGCTATGTACATATGAAAGTGTTTCACTTCTTCTCAAAAGGCTCTAAGAGCCTATAAACTCCCTGCTTACTTTGTGTGTCCTATCACACGTTCAAACAGTCTTAACAGAAGTTTGCTCTGGAGTCTTTATCATGGCATAATGCCTGTTAATTATTTTTTACACCAGCAATTTAATGCTTTCAGCTTCTCCCTTGTAGGGCACGTTCAGGTTCCTCTTGTACAGTCTGGAAATCTGTGACATTTGTTCCAGGATTGTCTCAAGAGGAATAAAGGATCACAGGAAAGGTAAAAGAAGCAATATATATACTAAAGTAAAGCAACTACCTGATCTTACTACTTCTACAAGTAGGTTGCCACATAACAGGCCCTTTGAAGGCCTCGGTAATGCTCCATAGCAAGTGAATTCAGTTGGAGCAGTGGGGAGGTGACGGGGCTCCTGAAGCCTCAGGCAGCACAGGGCACGTGCACAGTGGTGGGTTGGAGGGACGGGAAATGATGAGGTGGAAGGCACAATTGGGAACAACCAAAACAATTCTATGACTTGTACTGTTTTTACCGGGACATTCAGAGGAACTGTCTGAAAGCTCAACTGTCCTGATGGTTAGTTTCACTAGCTAAACCTTTGGTCTTCCATTCACTTCATCTCCTAGTGCTTAGCATCATGACAGTCTTGGTCTTGCAGCTTGCCCTGCTTGGGGTTCAATAGATCCTGAAGGATGAAAGTTGATTTCAAGAAGGCTTCTCTTGCTTTGTGCCAGCTGTCACTATTTGCTGCTGGGCTGGGCACGGGACATGCCTAAACAACGATCCCAGTGGAATGGCTCTACGTCAAACATGTTTGTGTTTAGAAACCATACTTTGCTGCTTCTTTAGATCATTGCACAGTGTTACATCTTATGTTTAGTCACAGTAGCCTCATTCATCTTCATCTTCTGTAACAGTTGTGTCTTCTCCCTCGCTCCCAGGGGAATAATTTACACTTCAGCTTTAGGGAACACAGGGAGACTAACATAAAGAACACACAGCTCTTAGGAGGATGCAGAAACATGCCCTTCTAAATGGGCTTGTATCTGACAAAACCCAATCTATTTCAGAGATCAAGTTTCTTTGAGGCACGGGTCATGTGTTTTATTTTTTCCCAAACAATTGTCAACTTTTTTGGCCCTGTATAAATATAACATCAAAGCAAATAATCTGGTGGCCTACACAACTCAATGCAAAGCACGATAACACTGCAGCCTTATCAACTGTGGACCACAAGATTACGCTAATTTTTCCAGTGGTTTTTTTTCCTCTTCATCTCCACTTTTATGATTTGAGCCAATTTTTATTCCCCAAGGCTTTTGAGCCTATAAATCATGAACTAACAATAGTTTAAAAGTAAATAAACAGTCTATCTTCCTCTTGGAGACCTGCCAAAAGAAGAAAATTCACCACCAACTCTGCTCCTTCTCTGGAATTTCAGTCATTCGGATTCAGTCTCTGAGATGAATAAAATAACCCTCACTACCGAGAGCCAAACCAAACTATGCACCACGTTGCCTCCTTTGACTCTACGAACAAGCTGCTGAAGGAAAAACACGTGTCATGCTTCCTACGAAATCTGTATAGGAGCCAGAGTGGAATATTAATGCTCTTCCCCTAAACGCTGTGCAGTGGGCTTCATAGGTGTTTGAAGGCTTGACAGAGAGAATATAAATCTGCATTGCATTTCTGCAACTTAACCTTTTCATAAAAGCTTGCCAATTTTCCAAAATAACCTTCCCACAATTAAGGAAAATTGCCTTCTTGTTTCTGAGGAAGGAGGCACTGCAGGGATGCTTTCTCTGTGAGGAAAGCAGTTTGCTCAATTGATCTGAAGTTCTCCAATACTGATCTTTGCCAGTTCTAATTCTTAGCTTTTGCATACTTTCTAATTTGTTTTGGATTTACAGTAAAAAACAAATGGCAATCTGGATCTTCACTAAAGGAGGATTTGAAAAGGAAATTCTTAGAAACAACTTCTGTTTATCTGATGAATTTTATACTCTGCTCCTGTTATTTTGTCTGAAGAAAGAAGAGTGCTTCTCTGAGGGAAGAATCACCAGAGAGAGGTTGACTGTATAAAATGAGCTGCAAATCTAGCACTGAGCAATGACTCATACAATCGGGGAAAATAGTCTTCTCATGTCAATCAAGTGTTCATCTGAAAGTACACAAATTACTGATCTAAGTGCTTTTTAAAAGTACATTTAAACACCATAATATAATTCATGTATATGGTAATATAAAACAAAAACCAAGGATAGGTAGTAACTAGAGGAAGGGGTGCACAATGAGTTCCTCACATATATAAAGGTGGTCCAAGTGTGAGAGGTTCACATTCTGGCTAAGCCAAGTCTCATGCAGAGCTAGAGATTTTCCTCAGAGATTGAACAAGAAGCCTGGACATCCAGGCAGAAATCAAAATACTCAGTTCAGAGTGCAACATTGCTGCTTCAGATTTTTGTCAAACGCTGGACCTGTTCCAGATGATCTGTGTGATGAAGCCAAAACCAGATCCAGAGAGACACAGGAAATCCTACAATAACTATAACTAGGAGATGCTTTCAGATGTCCCCTGGTCAAAGCAGTCAAGACACCATTACAACCAAGGATCTTACCAGTAAAAGTAGCATTCCTCATCTCAACTTTTAGACAAAAGTGCCAACAAAAAGCCAGACTGGGCAGCCTGAGCCATACCTTGCCGACGCCGACTGTTGAGTTTCCTAAAGCAGGTGCCCTCCACAAGTCGATTGAGACGTTGCTGCTTGATCAGTTCTAAGATCTCAGGCTGAATCTTCTCTTTTAGTTCCCTTGGGAAGAGAGAAAGTAGGCACTTGTCAAATTCAATCAAAGACCATCCTCCTTCCTCTGAGACAGAGCCTCACAAGATGTTTCTGCAAGGCTACAACAGCCACAGGCAGGCCCAGGTCAGAATCTAGTCTGCTCCAGAAAAAAAATCTCTTTTTCTTATAATAAGGAATGAGAGTCAGGATGTCTCTGTTGTAGACATCTCCCTGCTACAGTATCAGTGTGTGACTCAATGCCAGTCACTTATTTGTTTCTTACTTTACTTATCTAAAAATAACACTTGCTATAATGCATCAACAAGGCTTTTCTGTGGCAAATAATTCTCTTTCATCGTAGCAGTACTGTGAAGCTTATTTGAGGGTCTGTCACCTTTTGGTACACAATCATCTGCTGATATACTTTACTGGCACTATTATTTAGGACAACACAAGAAGCCTAAAACACATTCTGAAACAATGGTAAAAAACAGTGAGGAATGGCAGTGAGCTGAAATAATGACCTGCACTATATGCTCCTTCTTAGTTCCACACCATTCAATTAACTCATTATCATCAGAATTTAGTGGAAGACTAACCTGTGACTAGGTACTGCTCAAGGATCAAACTTTACCCTTTGCCATGAGTGCATTTAGAATTAATATGATATACTTCTCAGAAAATCCATCTTCCACATCCTGCTTTGGTAAAGAGTTCAACGTGCCAAGAGCTGGGCAGAAAACGTAGGCACGTAATGCTTAAAAGTTTGATTTCATACATCATCACGTGGATTCACAGATGTCTGAATTCATCAGTTATGTCCTCACTTAGATTCATTAAGAATACATAAAAGACAGGTTTAAACATCAACTCGAAAGTAAGCCTAGTAAGAGTAAAAAAAATCAGCGGATGCGTAGAGGATTTATCAGCTACGAAGTGTGTCAGAACCACAATTTTGCATTGCTGTGCAAATCAGGCAATACCAAAAATCATTCTGTCTGGCAGTGTGTTCCAGCAATCATCATCAAAAAGGAAGCAAAGCTGTGGTAACCCATTGAGACAACAAAATTTTCTCCCTTCTGGAAAACTTAATGGAGCCCAGCCTCTGTTGATTCCCACATTGATTTGGATCCTACACCCTTTGATTTGTCAGGCCCCTGCTAAAACCACTGCAAGCCCTCTGTTAGAAAGATCAGGCCTTTAAACAAAACTACCTTCTTTCCTCTAGGTCTTAACAAAATGGTTGGAGCTTCTGATGCATAATCCACTGCACATTCACAAGCTGTGAAAATTTAGCTGGTCAAAAATCAAGGAAGCATTGTAACTATAGAAACGGGCCAGCTTTTGGAAATGTATTATTAGTCCTTTAGGATCGTTTTCAAGCACTGTTGTTTTCTCATTGGCAGCTAAGATATGAATGTGTTGAATGGTTAAACACTGTGATTAAAAGAATTTTGTGCTTGAATAAACGTCGTGCCATTACTCAGCTGATGAGCTTCCCCATTCCTCACGTAAAAGCTGGGAGCAGGGGCTGAGGAAGACTGTTAAAACACAGTGTGGATTATTCAGTGGTCCAGGCTGCAGACTAAATCTCCAGTAGAACCGATTTCAGACATTCAAAATTGGTATAAACATCAGAGTTTGATATTTAGGTAGTTTAATTCAGAAATCGGGTGGTTATCACTAAAAAAAGTGTTAAATATATAATAACATCACAGTTGTGAGGCACTACTGAAAAAAAACAACAATGAACAGGCCACCATGACTGTTTGCTCACAGTATTCCCTCTTCTGTTCTTTAAAGCCCTATCTGCCCTTCACAAAGCAGAGTAGGAGAAGGATTTTTAACCAATCCAAAAATAAACAGGAAATGCTTTCTGAAGTACTTCACTATCTAAAGGCAAACTTTCCATAGGAGGAAGGGAGGTAGGAAAGAAAGGACACCTTGCTGATGTACTGCAGTCCCCCTACACACGGGGCATGTATTTGCTTTCACAACCACGAAGCTCAGAGGTAGTGCTCTCTTCTGTTTTACAGTCCACACTTGAAACATCCCACAGAGGCTGAGGAGACTACTCCTGACTCCATAGAGAAACAGTTTTTAGTGACTTTGGACCTTAGTGATACTCTCTAATGCCATCTGTCCCTTGCCACGGTCATCTGCATTAACTGCCCTTAGCAGCTCACACCAACACATGGTTGCTCTCACTTGTATGGTTTTCAGTTATTTTCCAGATACTATGACTCCAGATACGTTTTGCAAAGCAAAATGTACTGACACTTAGTGTTCCTCACTGTCAAGGTTTCAGAAGCGGGGAAGAACAATCAGACCTCAGCACACAGTTAAATAGAAGACTTCTTTGAGTATTCATATTTCCTTCAGAAAGCCACCTGAAAGTAAGGGAGTTCAATTCCTCACGGTCAGTGTCTAGACAAGAGAGATCTGTATAAGACACTGGACCTCCTACCTCATTTTAAAATCACACAGAACAATGAGCTAAGGGAAGATCATAAATGCAAATATGTTTCGTGAAAAAAAAAACAACCCAACAAACTACTGTCCTTGAGATGACATCAGCTTAAAAGTTTGTGCCTTGAGAAGAGAGAGCACAAACTCAGAAAGTCAAAGGAGACAGTGGCTTAAAATATTGCTGTTGGTTTCCTACTGTGTTCCTGTCACGTAATGGCAAAAGTTAGTGGGCTGGTAAGACAGAAGGCTTGAGAGAAGCACACAGTATGACTGCTAGCTTCTGATCTCACTGGTCTCGGCAGAAAGGGCAATACTGACATCAGTTACCTGCTTTTAAAACAACAGACCCGAACTGTCAGCACATCTGAAGATCATTAGCAATTACATTTAAATTATTCAAAACATGCTAGTTCTTCTTCAGCACCAGTTATATCTGTCCCCAGCTTTTACCTTTCCAGCTTATAGCTAAGACTCTTTCTTGTTAGCCGTTTTCCTTCCTGCATGGGGCATATTACAGACATTCAAATCATTACAACACAACAGAAGAGTAATTGCAGAACTGCTTTCATGGTTTTTGTCCTTTTATCTTTCTGTTTTGTAGCTGTGTCCTTTTCTAATCATTGCACCTAGTAAGAGCAGGCATTAGCCACTCTTTCTAACACTGCAGATAAAAAAAACTGAAAAGCATCCACAACCCCTCTGTTTCCATGTGTGCTGTAGATTCTCACACAGATGCTACTTTGCAATGGCTCCCTAGCTGACATTAACTCTCCTTTAACCAGCAAGCCTCTCCTTGGATGCCAAGTCTTTATCTAGTATTAACCCATCTCTGTTGCCATTGAATGTGCTCCTCCACAGCCATTACAAATGAACCACTGATACTTTATATATTCATTGTGGAATGGCAGTATAGATGATCAATAATGATCCCAGAACCTTGAATTGGTTGTGTTCTGAAGGACTTTTCATTTACCCTAATCAAAAGTAGAAACTGAAAACCAAAACCATCCCGTGTGGCTCAACAATGCTCACATAAAAGAAACAATTAATCCTTGCAAAAAATGGTGGTTGTAGTTACGAGGATCTAAGGCAACACTTCCCGGCTTACACTCAAATCCAACTTAACTGAAGCTTCTCTCATCCAGCCAGCTTGAAAACTTAAAACTTCAGTGCTTCCTCCGGTGAACAGCAGGAGAAAGATTTCTGTCATGCTCACGGCAGGAAAAGCCATCATCTGATTGCCATATTCTCATGCAGAATTAAACAAGGCCTGCTGACTTTACATTCATCATTGTGCACAATCTCTTTGAACGTATCTGCAAGGCTTTAAAATATACAGCACAGCCACGATTGCTCACTTCACTCTCTCCCCACAACGAGGCCATGATTCTGTACTTTTATCAATTGTGCCATCTATGCAATTCCAGAGAGTTCAGTACAGGGAGTCAAATCAAAGGGGAAAATGAGAGAACTGTTTCTTTTCACAGTCAAGAACAGGTGATCACGGATGCAATCAAAATGCAAATGCATCGAGTTAAGTCTCTGCAAATGCAGCTGTGATTGCTTAAACATCTTATTGATTTATTTGGCCTTTATAGCCTTTAGGCTTAGATTTTGTCCTGAATCTGAAATCAGTCTCTGGTCACACTTCACTTGCTTTTAACTATTTGTGTTGACTGTTTTGCTCGTTCCACGATGGGGAAGGAAACTCCGTGCTGTGGCAGTGACCAGCCAAAGTAATTATGGAAATAAAGAGGTTGCAGAGGGCACTGGCAAGTTTCACAAGGTTAGGCAATGGTGCAAGAGAATATAAATAGTAGACCTGTATCATACTTAAACAATTGACTCACAGGGAAAGCAGGGAAAACAAGAAGCTTTGGTGACAAGCTCAGCAGTACCGAGCAGCTTTGAACCACTAAACGTTGCAGGGGATTTGGCAGGGGATTTCTGAGCACTGTAATGATGCAAAACTGACTGGAACCATTTGTAGCTTTTTAATTGATGCACTACTTGAGTGACACGAGTTCTAATTGGGCATTAGGTCCTATCTTCTAATACACTGAAAACATAAAAGGGACATTCCTCCTTTGATCCACGTTGGTATGATTAAAATTTAAGTGTATAATTCTGCTTATCTTACGCTTCTGCTGTTGCTCTGCTGCCCCTGGAGAAATGTGTCCCCAGAGCTTGTACTTAGATATCTTTGTACTTTAGAAACAAATCAAAATGAACATCCTGCTTCTGATCCCTGAAATGCTCTGGTCTAAAACCTCTCTATACCTACACCTTGAAAAGAAGATTTGGAAAATCGTGAGCCATTCCACTTGAAACGTGGTCAGGACATCACAATATTTCAGTTTATGCTTCTGGAGTCCTCATCAATTCTTTGCTCATCTCAAAAGGTTCCTGCTATTCTCAGCATGTCATTTGTGCACCATGGAGCCTGCATCTGTCCTGTGCCATCAGTTCAGCCACAAGCCCAGACTTGGTCCAGAGCCAAGTACAGCCTCCATTTTTTTTGCATATAAGAGAACAAAAGGTATTCTGAGAAACAGGAAGGAGCTATGGTGATGATAATTAGCATTTGATACTTTGCAGTAAACAAGGAACTGAGAATTCCCATTGGCTAGCTGTCAGAATGTTATCATTATAAACAAGTAACTGCTTGTCATTAACACCAAAGACAAAGCCACGAACAAAGACAGTCATGCACAACACCACTCCTCTGTGGAGCCAGTGTGTATTGGCTCTTCTTCTGAGCTTCTCCCTGTCTTGCTTGGGGAAGTGACATTTGGAATTTTTCAAGGCACTTGGATAGAAGACAAAGTTGTGTATGTTTGATCGGTTGTTTTTAAAGCCACTACCAGCACCAAAACAAGGCTCACAATCATGCAAAGCTAGGAAATGTCAAAGCACTGCTTTATACAAACAAGCCATGTGACACCCTGTAGGGAACTGCTAAATCTGGTTTAACTGAACTCAAAGATAAAGTTACGATTCCCAGCAGAAGAAAACACAATGCACTCCAAGCAGATGCTACGCTACTGCTTTTGAGCACAGCTCCCTGGACAGCTCTCCTCCTTGGGGTCCTTCAGGAAGAAGAGCTCACAAATGTCATTCACATTTGCTAATCCCTCCATGCAAAAAAGCACAAGCGGGGAGAGAAGGGAGTACTTACAGAATCGGACGAGACTGGAAATCTTCCTGGTTCATTCTTTCAGACTGGCGTATTTTCAGTATTTCTGTGTAACTGAGATTCTGAAGTTTGCTCTTGAACTGATCCAGAGAGCTAGGCTTGGTAGTGAGAGCTCTCATTATCTGTTCTTTCACTACCTGCATTACCTGCAGTTGAAAAGGAGAGGAAAAGAAAATACGTGTTAAGGTTTTCTGCATTTTCCTTTCAAATCTTATTCCGGGTCACAGTAAAGTTTCCAGGTATAGATTTATACTATGTGGTCTCAAGACTAATTTTCAGTAGCATAACCAACTCCTGGTAGGGCAGCACAGCTTAGAGCAACAGCTCATCTGTTCTATAACAAGAACCATATTTGTTTTTTTGGGGGAGCAATGGAGAGGGTGTTATTTATTGCTTGGCTGTCTCCCTAGACAGCAAAATTACATTCCCTAGTCTCATGGATTGTAAGTTCTGCTCTGATAGTGGTTTGTGTGCTCATGGCAGCAGTAGAGTGGCTCTTCTGCATTCTGGGCTGAGATGATATTCCCACTATGTTAAGGACAGGCACACAGACTCATAACAACAGAACAAAAAGGCTGTGAAGTCTTAAGGAGCTGAACAAGACAGCTGATGCACATTCTGACTTCTGTCAGCTCAACCTAGGCCAAGTGCAGAAGCCTCAGGGGCCTGTCCAACTGCCCACGAGACAGACTGTAGAGAGTTTTTCATGTCTTACAGCTCTCCTGGGTCTTGGAGCTGCTCTCCTGACGTGAAGAAAGTAACACAAAGCTGCTAACTGTGGCCAGTTGCTTCACTTAATCCTTATGCCCAGAGGCCATGTGCACACACTAAAACACCAAGAGGTTCCCTCTGAACATCAGGAAACAGTTTTTCACCCTGAGGGTGAGCAAGCACTGGCACAAGTTGCCCAGGGAGGGTGTAGAGTCTCCGTCCTTGGAAATACTCAACAGCTGCCTGGACATGGTCCTGGGCAATTGACACTGAGTGGCCCTGCTTGAGCAGCAGGGTGGGATCAGATGACCTTCAGAGGTCTCTTCCAATCTCAACCACTCTGTGATTCTGTGTGTGAGCCTTATGCTGCAGTTACATTATGGCCGTATGCAGTGAAAGAAAGAGGACTTGCTAAAAGAGACCATTAGTCAGGGGAGGCAGAAAGAGATCAATTTGCTAAAGATATTAGAGGATTGCTCTTGAAGCAATGCCATAAACAATGCAAACCAAAAAGTGAGAAAGAAGGGTGGCTGGGCAACAAGCCACCTATCTGCATATTAATTATTTTATCAAGAGAAAACTGCTGAGATGCAGTTAACTAAAGGGAATTGCTTGGCTCTAGGACAAATACACACATAGTACAGATTACTGTCTCTCTTGAAATCCTAGACTTTTTTCCTTGGTGGTGGTGCAAGTCACACACTTTGAAATATATATCTGATGCTGTGCTTAAGTTGGATGAAAGAACAATTTATCAGACTTACAAAAGCCCATCCCACCTAAATCCAATAGCTAAAAAGTCAGTAGGAAATGGTAACACCTCTCCAGTATCAGAGTGGGTGTGACAAAAATTAACAGCTACACAGAGGGCAAAACCTTTTTCTGCACTGTTAATTTTCCTTTATTCTGTTCTCTTCATCCTGTGTGTTAAAACAGAAGCTCAGCCCCTCAGAGGTTCCCTAATCATTCTGAAAATTCCTCTTTTCACATGAATGTTTCATTGCTTCACGTGTGTTGGCTCAGCCTTCTGACTCACTGCCTGCACTATGTTTTCTGGTGTTGCGTCCTGAGATGTAACTTCTTCCTCAGATGTGATCTAAGCACTCATTTTAGCTCTGTCCAGCAGGTGAAACCAAGCAATTAAAGAACCGAAGATAATCTCCTTCCTTACTATGGGGACTAATTACATCCATCTCCTTTGAGAGGAGCAAGATGCTTCTCCCAAAGGTGCTGGCTCTGGTGCACAGCCTTTGCCCTATTTCCAACCCCTGTATGAGACAGCCTACCTACACTCACCTGGGGTATCCTTGAAGTTAAGATCATACTCTGAGAAAATCTTGCAAATCTGCCCCAGCAAAGCTGAGCTCTGCTCCATGCACTGCTACAAATCTCATAGGTACTTTTACTATGTATTTGAAGAAGCCTCTAAAGGTCCCTTCCAAACCCTACCATTCTATGATTCTAAAACTGATGGTAAGAAGCATGATTAGATTCTGTACTCCACGCCTGCTTACTCTTCATACACTGGAGTATTTGTTTTCAGGTGACAGTCATGTGCAGCTAAATCCCTCTGAAGATTTACTTGGCTGGTCTGCAAGCGGAATCAGCTACTTCCCCATCTAAAAGACAAACTCCTGACTGATATCCTACTGCTTAAGAGGGATTTAATACCTCTTTGACTGCATTCAGAGTGTGCTGGTTGGACCACATCTTGGAAATCATAAACCAGAAGGCCAAACCCGAATGTTAATGGATCGTACCCAAGAAGGTGAGCAGCATACTCCTACTGATTTCACAGAATCACAGAATCTCAAGAGTTGGAAAGGACCTCAAAAGATCATCCAGTCCAAACCTCCTGCCAGAGCAGGACCACCTAGAGTAGGTCACACAGGAACTCATTCAAGTGGGTTTTGAATGCTTCCAGAGAAGGAGACTCTACAGCCCCTTCCAGTGCTCCCTCACCTGAACAGTGATGAAATTCTTCCTTATGTTTCTTTGGAACCTTTTATGCTCCAGCTTGTACCCATTGCCTCTTGTCCTATCATTGGACATCACTGATTCATCCTCCTGACATCCACCCTTCACATATTTGTAAACATTAATGAGGTCACCCTCAGTCTCCTCCAAGCTAAAGAGCCCCAGCTCTCTCAGTCTGTCATCAGAGGGAGATGCTCTGCTCCATCATCTTTGTGGCCCTGTGCTGAACTCTCTCCAGCAGCTCCCTGTCCTTCTTGAACTGAGGGGACTTCACTACATCTTGGTGACCAAGGGCTCAGGAAATGTAACAAAGGAAACATCCTCAAAGCAATAGTAGGGACAAAATGAAGCAGATAACCCCAGTTGCAAATTGGATGTTTAAAAATATTTTCTCTCTTCCTCTTTCTACCTTCTTGGCAATGACTACTTATTGCTGGTAATTAATTTTAATTTCTATTTTATGTGTTTATATATAATTAATTAAGACTAATTATTATTAACTACCAGGAATAGAGAAGATGGGAGGGACTGGAAAGTAACCTTGTCCGTTGAAAATATATTCAGGTACTGGTATCTCTTAACACTACTGTCTGGGCTTCCAGCAAACTGGTCTTAAACCTCTCCACCCTCATAGAGAACCTGACATTCAGCTGCTGGCTTCACTCCTGTTTTCTCAGGTGTGCCGAGAAGTTGTACCAGACTACTCTGTTACACATGGTTTTGCAGCCAGTCATCATTTCTGCAGTATCATGCAAAAGCAGCATGCAAAATCAGGCAGCTTAATTCAAATGTGTAAGCTCCACCACCACTCTCATGAGATCAAATTCCCTGGCTGCTAGAAAGCAACAAATCACTGCCATTTCAACGGGAGATGGGTAGTGTAACTGCTAAACCACCCACGCTGTTTTGCTATATCAACTATCACTACCATAACACCTTGAGTTTTCAGCACTGGGCCACATTTGCAAGCACACACAGCTCTGCAATCACTTTTGCATGCATGCAGTTCCAGTCTCGTGTGTTCATGCAAGTCTCTGTAGGGATCTGGTTTCTTTGTTGTGTACATACAGGTTTAGTCTCTTAAACTCAGGCATTCATGTTGGGGAAACTGCCTCTCTGAGGAGATTTTCCCATAAATGGACAAACAAACAAATACTGTATTTTAGGGAGTTGCATGTGTGCAGATGGCCTTTTCAGTCTCACCTCTAAACCACCACACTCATGCTTGGCTAAATAATGCAAAGGAGCTTCAAGACCAGTAGACTTTGGGAACTGTCATTTAGGGGCTTAGTTAAAAACCCCTGTCTAAAACCTTGTCTCACTTCTCTGTTACTCACAGTTTTGTTTGATGTGCAAACAATGCAAATTCCTCCTCTTTGCTATGACCTGGAAAGTTATTCACGGGGTATCATCAAAGAGCAACTTGGTTTAGAGCCTCCTCTTGCTCCTGAGACGGAAGGCAGGAAGCGAATGCCCCAGGCCCAGCACATAAGGGGGTGATCACTTGCCTTGTAATGTTTATAGCCAACACTATTTAACTAGCTGGCCAAAATGTCAAAGCTGCTGATTGCATTGAGTCTCCTGAGCATTTTGGAATCACTGCCAAGAACTTCTAATCTGTTCAATTTCCAAAGCTGAGTTGCCAGCCCTTGATTACTGCTGTCTCAGAGACAGCATCAACCCTTCCTCTCCACGTGTCTGACCTTACAATGAAATTAAAGGTATCCTCTACTCAATGTGATTGTACATAAATGCTGTAAGACAGTTGTTTTAATTACATTACTCTTTGCTAATCTTACTGAGAAATGAGTGTTTCAGAGGGCAGGTTTGCTTTAAATCGTGTCCTTTTTATCTGACGACCTCTTGTATAGTAAAGAGAATCCCAAGTTCCTCATTATGACTAAGACAGGTAAATTCACTGGAGACATGAAGAGAAAGACAGCAAAAAAAAGAATACTTCTTTACCATTTGATCACATAGGACCTTGTCCCCTGTATTTTTTACCCATCTAATGTCTCTTATATTTCTACAGTCAGTACCACCATGACATTATGCATTTTTCATCATGCTGTTTTAGTCTAGCTTTGCATTTAGCTTTACTTGACCTCATCTCTGTCATATCACATTCTGACTACATTGCCTTTTCAACATTTACTCCCTTCTTTCATTCTTCCTTCTCTCTCTCTTGTCACACCAACTTCTACCTACGCAAGCAATGTCTCTTCCTTTCAGGATAGAACAGAGGCCTGAACGCTTGGGTTGTACAACAAGGGGAAAGACTAAAAAGGCAGAAGTTGTCAATAACTGAACAAGAGGTTTATCAGGGCCAAAATTTACAGCAACCCTCTCATTGACTGCATTTCAATGACTTGTTTATGAAAGCATAAACCTCTCAACTCATCCTGCACCAATGTCCTTGGTACTGACTGGAAAAGAAAGGCTGCCATCTCAGACACCTACCATTGCCTGTGAGCTGCTGGAAATGTAAGTCTGAGCCTTCCAATCACCAGACATACTCTTTCTATGAACTCACAGAATCGATCTCCTCAGAAACTTCTCCCAGAGCAGCCTGAAGGGCTGGACATCCACAACAAGCCATCTGTCAAGCACCAGACAGGAGACGAACCCTTCTCATCATTTCTCTGTAATAACAGTGTTTCTTTTGAATAAGCATGCCTTTTCACATGCAATAACCCTCTCACAGCAGCAAGAACACATCCAGGGACCATTAGAAGCAACTAAGATGTACCTCTAGTATCTTGGGACAAGTGTTACACTGACAGCTGCTTGGTGACCATCTCAGGGAGTTGTGTGTGTCAAGTATAAATCCTGAGCCCAAGTTATGATGATGTGCTTTCCTAGTGTTGCTCTAAATTAGCCAGCGTCTACAAGGCATGATTCCCCTACGTTGTTGCAGTACATGATAAAAGAACAGCCACTGCACTATGCTAGATACAGAGACTACCTCCCCAGCCAGACTTGAAGCAACCAAGGTGTGAGAAGCTTTAAGGCTTCATTCACTAGGTTTTCCACATGACCATTTGAAAAAATCAACAAGCAAACAAACAGAAAACTGGAGGAAAGGCATCTCTTTGCAAACTGGCTGTCAAGAACTCATACCTAGTTTCCTTCCTATCCAAGTGTTCCCAAAAATAAGGAGCTTGGTTTACACCAAGTAAAAAATGAAGGTGAAAACGTCGTTAGGTGACTGAGATTCAGCTTGATCATTTCAGTCACAAAGGGGTTTCCTTCAGTTAGATCCACAGTGCAGGCAAAAATAAGGTTGTAGAATGAAATGGCCAAATCATTCTTAACGAAGAGCGCTTACTGACAAAGGAGGCCATAAAGAAAATCTAATTCTGAAGGGAAAGGAAATTACTTCAGTTTACAAGCAACCTGTCAGCTCCTTTAATGAAACCTTTACATGTTTAACGTGTGCACCAGGTAATTCAAGATAATTTTTTAGACTGTTCCAAAGGATAAATTGTCTTAAAGTAGAACAATGCTTGTATTTTCAGAGTACTAAGAAGAGTCATCCTGAGAGACTTCAAGGTCCTTGGAAGATAATTGAATGCTGTTTGTTCCCTCCTGTCACCACATATTGCAGCCTGTGAATTCACTACTCTAGCCTCTCGGTCACAGATTGTACCAAGCTTCCACTCTGCAGTACTTTAGGAATATTAATCCAAACATGCCATCCTACACAAGAAAATTTAAACTCAGTGCTGGCACAATCTAACCATTGTCAAGAGACTCCAAAATTCCAGAACATTTCTTCTATTGCAGTCTGTGTACTCTGGAATTACACTCCCCTCCACCCCACACCAGTTCTCAATCTTCTTAACTACTCCAGAACACAAAGCCAGTTACTGCAACCAGAGATAAAGAGGCAACTCTAAGCTGTCTGGATGTACATAGGCACAGGAATAATTAAGTTGATTCATTTTCAAGCAGCAGGATGAGAAAGCAGCTGTCAGAGGATTTAGCAGGTATAAGCTCCCATACATTTTATCTCTTCATTTTCTGCAGAATTCAAAATCCAGTGTGGAGAAAAAAAGTTTATATTGCCAGGGTTTTGGCTTTCCTCTCTTTTTCCTTTTTTCTTATGATTTTATTTTTCTAGTATGAACCAAGATATCTTTCAGTCTGCAGAGCAGAGACTTGACACAATGTAGTGGTTCCATCAAGCCAGGCAATCTGTTTCCATGTGGCATCAGTATAAAAATCGTTAACCAGTTCACCAGGGACTATAATTTTGCATGAATACCTGGCATGGACAAAGGAGCTCACCCAGCACTTGAAGTTGATGGAGACAGAAGATGGGACAAGGTGTTTAAAAGGTCTATATCAGGTGGCTGAAAACTTAATGCTGTAGTAATAGACCACAGATCTCTTCAATGTGAAACTTTGTTCAGAGTCTCAGGACCCAAATAAATTGCCTGCCCTCTTGTGAAGAAAAGAGGGAAGAGAACCTGAAGGAGCCTGAGCTTGCACAAGATGCTGAGAGCGAGAAGGTTGAGGGGTGAAGAAAGAAAAGACTGAAGATAAAGCGAGGCACAGAACTATTTTACATCTCAGAGAAGTTTTGGTATTTTCAGCTTTTTATGTTCTGGGAACTGATGGGCTGAGACTGATGTTAATCCAAGACCATGAGAGAGGAGATAGAGGATTAATTACACTCTTGTAAGAAGGGAGGAATAACAACCCCAAGGCCGTGAGTGCAAGACTGGTGAGCACCATAAAACAGAGTGTGAAAGGGAGGTTGAGAAAAAGTAAGGAAGAGGTCTGAAGAGTGACTGCATCTGAAGGAACTGATATAATTTCACTTCACTCTAAAAGATTCCTGGCCCATTCTGCTCTGTAAACTGTGTTCAGTAGAAGTGGACCACTAATTGCTGCAATCTGTAATATTACATCCCTGGGCTACTCCACGTCTGCAGAGAGAAACTGTGTCCACAGCTCTACACTTTCCAAAGAAGCTCCCATAACTCTGTTAGCTGCACTTGTTATTTTTCCCTTGGACAAATAGACCCTGATGGAGAACCACTGGATAGCCAAGGAGGCTTCCACTCATTTTTTAACATTACTATTTATTTGCTCAATTAAAACCAGGCACAGTGGCAGGGGCTTTGTCTGGCAGCAAAAAGCAGCACAACTTGACTGAGAACAGGAGAAAAGGCTACCAAATAATTCCATTGGAGGATAATGTGGCTAAAGGGATGGCAAGAAAACAATTTTAACAATGAATGTTAACAGACTGGAGTAGACAAAGGAAAAAAGAAGGCAGCTAGCATGGAAGGTATTGTAAATATGGAAAAGTGACCACTGACCAGAGGTTCTAGAAGAGACTACAATAAAGCATATGAAAGAAGGCATCTGATAGCTTGGAAAAAACTAAGTGAATGAGTGGAAAAGTTTGAAGGAGGATAAAAAAAGAAGAGACTGATAGATGTTGTATTTCAATAGAAAATAAAGTATGAAGGAAAAGAAGAAATGAGATTATGGGTGAAATTCTGTATTTATAAAATTATGTCTCAGGAAGCAGCTGATGATGGGAAACTTTCCTTAAGGGCTGGCCTGAGGAAGTGGAGGGTAAAATTGATGGTAATAGAAAGGGAAGTGAACAGCAGTCCCTTACAGACTCGAAATGCATGTGGATTTAGAATCATCACCAAGATAGATGCTAACGCCATCCATAGTATCTTGAACCATTTTGGTAAAAGACCTTGTGAAGGCAGCCCACTGGCTCCTTTCAGGGTTAAACCAGATGCTACCCTCAAAGCCAAGGGTTCTGTCCAAAACAATGCAAATCTAAACACACAAGTCAAATACCACTTCTTTGGGCTGAAGTAAGACGGACAGTAAAACTCTTCCCCATATCTCCTATTTGCAGAATACCATCTGCATCAGAAATAAGGAATTAATTATTTTCTTGTTTGTGCTCTGTGCCTTGAGTTAAGAAAACAAGGAGTAAGTGCTGTATGACAAAGCATTTCTGTCCCAGGAAAATGATGTGCAAAGTTAATGTGACAGTTTCTGTAAACTTCCTTGTTAGTTAATGGAAGTCTTAGGTCAGCCAATATATACATTATTTCCCCCAATGTCTGACAACCTCCTTTGGCAAAATACAACATGCAGAAAATCACTTGTGGGCGGCATTTAATCCAGGGCTTTTCACAGACAAAATGTACCGATGTTCTCAAACAAAAATGTTAAGTGAGGGGAGGGGGAAAAAATGAGGAGATATTTGTATCCTTAGTCATATACCAATTGTAATAATTAACATGCCAACTAACACGCCTGTGAGTTCTAAAGCAAACTAATATGAGAGAGTTACCCATGATTAGGAACACACATTTGGGTGCTGCTTCCTTTAAAACACACAATTACACTAAATGGCATACTCTAAATGAAAATTAGCTGTAGTATATTGACAAACGGTTCTACAGAAGGAAAGCAAAGATAAGATTCTAATAAGTAGGTTTTTCCTACAGAAAAATGTAAAAATCAAAGGACTCGAGTTCTCTGGGTATTAATAATGAATAAAAAAGACTTTTAATGGGTAGAAAAACAGGGTAAGTGGGGGAGCAAATGTTTTTTAAAAGGGGAACAAAAGGTGCTGGAAACATCGGTCATTACATCTGATAAATGGATAGAAAAGTAAGAAGACTACTTTAATTTACAGCTTCACATCTTCCTATATCCTTTACCTGCCATAAAACAAAAATAAAGGTGTGACCAGCTACATTTCTGCAGAGACCTACAGACCCTTTTAACAGCACAAATCACGATGTTCAGGTCTGTCCTGAGGTACGAAACAGCGACATGGAATTGTATGTGGTCCAAGACTGCCACTGTCTCCCTCCTTGTCTCCCCCCATCAACTCCAGAGACTCTCCAGGTCCATGTCTAAATGGAAAGGGAACCATCACAACAGATTCATGTCTTTTTAATGCAGAGAGAAATGGAGATTCCCAATTACCCAGCTGAACAACAAGCACCTCAGCTAGCACCAAGCACTATGGGGACTGCTTCTCTTACTTCTCCCCTTCATGTCCCTCCTCTTCGCTAACCTTCTCCCAAACCACACAGACCCTGAAAGTCCATCTACTGTGTCTATAATGAACTCCACTTCCTTTAAGTAGTAAATGCTGCAGCTCTATCACCTACTTCTTTCCTTCATTCTGAAAGGCTTATTAATAAAGAGATGTAGGGTGAGATGCAGGGAATACCTTGCAGGCATTGGTTAACAGTCCAGGATTGTGGGCTTTCAGTCAAGTATTGCTCTGGTGAGAATCAATGGAGGTTGTAGGGAAAACTGGACAGTAAAAGAGGATTTTAGGGAGTTGTAGAACCACACACTATTCTCAATAACAGCTGACTTTATTTTGATACAGCAAGAAATTCTCCTGATGAAACAGCTTTTGTTTACTTAAATGGCATTCACCAATTCAATGCTACTTTTTGACATTCCATTTTACTACAAAAGCAAAACTTCCAAAGTTTCTACCTAATAAAAATCATAGAATCACAGAAAAAAATGACAAAAAAAGACTTAATATGTGTTCGTGGATTCAATTACTGAACTGGTGTTAGACTATTTCATTCAATCCCATTAGAATCATAGAATGGTAGGGGTTGGAAGAGACCTTTAGAGATCATCTAGTCCAACTCCTCTGCAGAAGCAGGTTCACCTAGATCAGGTCACACAGGAACATGTCCAGGCGGGTTTGAAAACCTCCAAGGAAGGAGCCTCCACACCCTCCCTGGGCAGCCTGTGCCAGGGCTCCCTCACCTCACACTGAAATAGTTTTTTCTGATGTTTAAATGGAACTTTTTGTGTTCCAGCTTCATCCCATTACCCCTTGTCTTGTTGCTAGCTACTGTAGAAAAAAGGGATGTCCCAACCTCCTGACACCCACCATTTAGATATTTGTAAATGTTAATGAGATCCCCCCTCAGTCTCCTCCAGACTAAACAGCCCCAGTTCCCGCAGCCTTTCCTCATATGAAAGATGTTCCAGTTCCCTGATCATCTTGGTGGCCCTGTGCTGGCCTCTCTTCAGAAGTTCTCTGTCCCTCTTGAGCTTTTGAGCCCAGAACTGGACACAGCTTTTTTTGCAGGTCCATTATTTGTAGGTCCTTTCAGCTAAGGTAAATGATCGGGCTGCACATCTAGGAACCATGTGAAAAGGCAGTTGGTGCAGGTGTGCTATGCTGCTGAATGAACCTACTTGTTATTATGCATCATCATTTATAATAAATAAGCTGTAATAATTTTTAGGTAAACCCTTGTTTCCACATTCATGTCACTGAAGAAAGCAGTGAGATGAAAAAACGTGTCTCCAGAGCATCAATTTTTTTCGCACGTCTCACAGTAACAAGCGTTGATAGTTGCATTGATATCAGAGAAGAGAGAGATCAGTCGGTGCCACAAGAATAAAAATAACTGCATGAATTAACTGAATGATTCACAAAAATACACGAAGCATTGAAAAGATCAAATCCATCGTGACTTGTTAGGTGCTAGCTATAAAAACTCTTCTGTAAACCCAGAGTTCACAAATTACTGACTTGACAGATCATAATCAGTGCTGTCAGGACTATTACAAACCGAGACCTGCTTGGAACTGCCAAACATACACAAAATGTCTACAACCAAAGAAAAGAAATAGGAAACAAAATGTTTTTCATGCCCCTTTAAAATGTTCTGAAATTACTGAGTAAGACTGTTGTAAAATTCTGAATCTGTGCAGTCTGCTCCAATGGGATCTTTGCTTCAGGTACGTGTATTGTCACTGTGATGCTCATATAAATAAGAGCAATGCCTATTATTTTTCTCCTTGAGCTGTGGCACGTAACCAGGCATATAAGGAATTCAACTAGACTATTCTTAGAAGAAGAAAAAGCCCAGATGACAGGTTTTGCCATACTTCATTCTAAAAAAAAAACTGCAGTGGAATGGTTTATGGCTTCAGAGACCTACATTTTAGGTTGCTGCAAAGGAGCAATCTTTTCTCCCTCAGATCAAAGAGAAGCTTTTTTTGCGATCTATACACAGTACAGGAAAAATAAACTACTCCCCAGGATAGACAGTGATTTATCTGACACCTAATGCTACCATCAACAATCCAAAAGCCTTCAATGACCTCACTTTGATTACAAAACCAATCTGCTAGCCATAGAAATCAGGAATGGAACAAACCAATCAGGTTACCAAATCCTTTGCTTCAGGAACAGGATTGACTCCTGCAAGCACAGGGCAAGTCACCTACAGCTATCTGAAATCTTAACTAAAGACATATCAGTGACCATCAGACCTGAGCAGAATGATTCCACCTTTACAACACGTATAGGAAGCACCTGGAAAAAAAAGAATCATAGAATGGTAGGGGTTGGAAGGGACCTTTAGAGATCATCCAGTCCATCCCCTCTGCAGAAGCAGGTTCACCTAGATCAGGTGGCATAGAAACACATCCAGGCGCGTCTTGAAGATCTCCAAGGAAGGAGACTTTTTTTCCCCTCAAGTGAATATTATGTCAATATCACAGTCTCAGTTTTGTTTTTTTTCCCCTCTGATCTTTTTACTCATATTCAATCAGAGCCAAACGAAAATTTCTCACAGAAGGCTTAAGACAGGATCGCAGCATTCGGCTTCAAGTTCACTTTCCCACTATTGATTTGAAACTACCAATGACATACACAGAAACACATCTCTAGGAACACATCGATCCTGCCTAGGAGGGTAAATAATGTCTTAAAATAGTGTTACTTTCAGTAAGCAACTAGTGAGTTATGGATGGAGAAAGGCTTATAATCTTCTGGTGATGAACGACCCTTTCTCTAGTAACCTGAATGCTATCACTGCACTTCTTTCTACACTGTCATTAATCTACACTTATAATCAGACCAGCAGACTCCTTCTTTCCTACAATTCCATGACTATTTACCTTGTGTTCTGGGGCAGGAGGTATATTTAGAATTAAATGCAAGCTATTTGCTTTCCTCTGAAAGACTAGAGTTGAATCTTCTGCACTTCAGATTGCAACAGTAAACAACAAGAAAAAAGTATCAAGCTCATTCTGAAATTCCCTACTGCCCTATACATGATTACACAAAGGATTTGCTTTGGTAAATTTGCTCAGGTCCAGAAAGAGCCAAATGAAAGACGTCATACTTGAGTGAACATGGTCCAGGGGCACCAGATAATGTGTGTTTCACATGTTGGTGATAAGGAGTCTGGAACTGAGGCTAAAAATATGAGGACTATGATTCTAGGATGCTATTCCCCCTTGTGAATCATAGAATGGTAGCCTTGGAAGGGACCTTTAGAGATCATCTAGTCCAACCCCCTTGCAGAAGCAGGTCAACCTAGATCAGGTCACTCAGGAACATGTCCAGACAGAACAAGAGTGCAGCAAGGGTACCTGAGGCAACGAAAGTAAAAGTTTCTGTAAGAAAATTCTACTGCTTTGTCCCACTGAATGTCAGGCAGAAAGGAAGAGGAAAATCCTGTAAGGGAAAGATTGGTGGGAGTGATGCAACTGGTGTTTCTGTGTGTAAAGTGCTTGCATAGACAATGGGGTAGAGTTGAGGGGAAACTGCTGGATAGAGGCCAGGCACAGCAGGACTGGGAGAGGACTGGTGCTGGGGATGTAAAGCCAGGGGAAGTAAATATTTGGGGAAACCAACCAAGGTGACAATGATTTAATTTGGAAATAACTGTGTAAAAACACATTTGGAATAAAACTCTGCCTGATTTTTAGGGTTAAAGGTGTAAGCTTGGATGAACTTGGCACCAATGTGGAGGAAGTATATTCTGTAAAAAATAAAAAAAACCCCACCCAATATTTAAACACCAGGCTCTTCTGGAAACCCACCGACCCTCTCTTGCATCAAATCCAAAGAATAGTGAGAACAGGCAGCCATCTCCTGCCTTTTCTCTGAACAGACTACCCTCATCGCTGGCTTTCCACTGAAAAGATGAGATTTCCTAGTGCTTTCTGAGCACTCCCAAATCCGCCCAGCAGAAGGCAGATGCCTGTGCTGTCGCTGCCCCACACCACCACACAGGCAGTTTAGCAACAGCAATTTTTCCATGCAAAAACCACTTCTTGCTTTTATCCTCTCCAAACCCCTGCTACAGACAAAGATTTCCCTTATCTTCGCTTTTTCCACCCTCTCTTCCTGTTTTTCTTTACTACCTGGAGTTAAGATGCGCTCCCAGGAGCGTGCTCAATGAATCCAACTATTGCAGCATAAGCCATGTGTGGAAACATGTAACTTGCTGTTGCAGAGGAGAGACGGGCTGGGGAAAGCCTCATAAGGATGCTATTATAGTAGGAGAGAGGAAAATAGCAGCTCCCCACAGCAGCTGTGAGTCGGGCGAAGTGCCCAGGGGCCCAGTGGCAAGGGGCGACGCGCGCCGGGCGGCTGGTTTCCATGGAGGAGCGAGCCAGGGAGGCAGGAGGAACAGCTCACAGGAGGCATCGCTGCTGGCTGCTGCCATGAGGAGGAGGAGGAGAAATACCTCCCGTTACTTCACCTACCATCAGCGCCCACGTCTTCAGTGAGCTCGGTTCAAATTTGCTTACAGCTTCTGCTTCCTTGGGCCCGTCTCTCCTCTGGGGGAGGACTCGTGACTCAGAACACATTGTGCTGTGCCTTGTTTGGTGGGTTTCAGGGATTTACAGGAACACAAAATGCCAGGGTTGGGTTTTAAATAAATAAATAAATGGATCTAGCAAAGCAACGTGAGCCCAAAAGCTGGCTGACCTGTGGCTTTTAGTGCTCTCAGCTCTGCAAACTTCTTTCACACATCATTAATCCAAATCATTAAACTAAGTATGACCTTAGCAGAGACGGCGTTGCAAGTCACAGCCATTACCTATCGAGCAGACAAAAGCGATGGTTGCTGGACACACAGCCCATGGAGAGCAGGTTTCAGCCAATTACCCTTATTTCACTTGTACAGGTAAAAATAAGCTGCTATCCTGATCCAGTACTGATCAACATCACTGTACCTGAGTCCTGCATCCACATTTAACTTAAAATTATCACTGACTTCAGGCAAAAATTAATTCTGACACCTCACAAAGCTCCCTTGCAGCATCTCAACCACTTGCTCTTGGGAAAGCAGCACATACCTGCCTCATGAGCGGGTAGAGTTTATTGTATTTACCTCACAGTGAGACTACAAGATCCTTCCAACATTTGTAATGCACGTCTGAGTTCAAGGGGTAAAGAGACTTATGTAGGAGCAAAGCAGTATTATTAGCTCTGTTCCACTTTTGAAAGCTGTCAGAAGGAGATAGAGAGGGAAATGCTACCTGTTAGAGCTCCTTGGGAAGGCAGCAAACTATTCCAACAAAAACCTGGGCTAAGCAGCACCCTTTTAAAATGAAAACAGATTTAAGGTGACAGTACAAAGGTTTGAAGAAGGGCAAATGGCTTGTTACTATCTATGTAAACCTAAGTGCTCAGAGTTGCTATTTGACACAGACACTTTGACAATTAGCAGGATGGAATCTGAAGATAGATAAAACATTTCCTAATGAAAACAAAATTCTAGTCTTCTTTCTGGGTGTTCACAGCAAACACAGCTCATCTTGATACAGATTCAAGCCAGCACAGTTGGTAGGGGCTCCTTCAGTTGCTGTGTGCAATGCCAAGGTCCTTCTCTTCTCAAATGCCCAACTTGCCTGCCCTCCGTGAAGCAGTGCCCTTGATACCTCTGCAGCACACTGCCCATTAAAACTCAAATCTTAAGGCACTGGTACCACTTGAAAAAAAAACCCACAGGAGACAACTAAATGTCTCTTCAAACTGTGCACTGATTGAGAGAACAACACAGCAAGTTCAAATGCTACAAACAGAACCCGTGTCGCTGAAGCTAACACCATTAATAGTTGAGATGCTGAACTTTGGGAAAACAAGTCAGGGAATTCCCCAGTACTGGATTGTCCCCAGAGCTCCTGGGTGGTTGGCTGTAGGGTGTTTATCAAACTGAGATATCGAAAAGTCAAGACATCAGGCCAAACTGACCCTTCGTGTTACTGTAACCAAGCTGAGTGAGACTGGGAAACAATTCGGGTTCCTCAAAATTTAAGCTCCTTCTGCCCACCTCCATAAAGTAGGCTAAAACTTGAGGAGAGATAAACAGATCAAAAGACTGAAAAGAAGTATTTATGTCTAGAGAGAAACATCTGAAAACCATTGAACACTGGAATCTACTTAAGAACCTGGTAACTGCTCTGTTCAAAAATCAATGTATTCCAAGAGACAGCAAACAGTGGCTGAAAACCCATCAGTCAGAAGGGACTATTGCTTACAAGCCTTCCTATGTGTAGGTTGAACACATAAGAGACTTCAGTCTGGATTGTCACTATCACAGGTAGATACACAACCTAGATCAGGTGAATTATTTCCTTTCATTAGCTCAGACACTTGCTCATAAAAAAATAGTCCATTAAAATCTACTTTGAGGTGCTTTTGTTCCCATGGGCTAGTTTTTAGGGTGCTTTATCTAAAGCAGTTGTATATCTCACTGCAAAAAAACCCACCCCAGATTAAAAATTATCATCAGCCTCCTCCTCAAAGTGCTTTAAAAGAAGCCTTATTTATTCTTGGATTTTTGGAAGACTGCAGCCCACATATTGTCATTTTAATCTTTTTGGTCAATGTGTCATTTTATTTCTTTTTCTCTCCCTGCTTGTGCCTCCAAACCCACTTCTTAAAATAAAGGAAGCCACAAACAAGGAATCATCAGTAAGAGAAGGCATCAGGATTATTTCCTCGTTTGAAGACTAGAGCTACTTAGAGAATCAGTAACAAATTAGCAACAGAATATAAGATATCTGTGTCTGATCAGAGACTTCCTATGGTAAGAAACGACTCCAGAGTGGTGAGTGATACCTGTCAAACCTACCCATGATATACAAACCTGTGAAGTTTAAATGCCCTCAGCTCCCACTACGCTTTAGGGAATAGGGAGCACTCCAGTGCCAGTTCAGACTAGATGAGTATAGGATGACCACTGAAGGACAATCTAGCAGCAAAGTGGATGTGGCTCCTGCCATGGGGGACAGAGGCCACTTATCATGCAAACTTTTCACCACACTAAGAAGTTCCTTCTGCTTTCTTCTTCCCTCTGTGATTAGGCATCACTTGCTGCCCTAAACTAAGACTCGAGTGCCAAGGAGGGAGAATAAACCAATAGCCAAGTGCAGCTAAGCAAGAGGGATAGAGAAAAAAAAGAAATCTCAACATGACAGCTTAAAAATCAACCCTCTGAGCCCAGCAAGCAGAGCAGCCTGCACACAGCAGCAGCTGAAACTCTGGCAAGGAGGCTCGTGTGGGAGTTGTGCTCGCGCTCGCTGAAGGGCTGCGGGCAGGTAGGAGGAACCTCGCTTTGCTCAGGGAAGGGAAGGCGAGGAGAGGGAACAGGAGCCCTATTGTGATGTGCCTATGGTGGGGAATATAGAGGATGTAAATTAACATGCTTTTCCCTCTGCGCTCTCGGTGTCTGATTGAAGCAGCCAGCCGATGGAGGGTATTACTGGGTCAGACGAATCTCAGGCTCTCAGTACATAAGCACATTTTTATTGCTAAGGAATATTATTACTAGGGCATGGTGCCTCTTCAGGAAGCGAATCTGTGAGGGTTGGGGTGTCGTGGCTGTAGCAGCTCCTCATATCCCAACAACTCCCCGTACATTTATTCCCAGTACTGTGTCCATTAGCATTTCTGAGGAGGTACCTGGCAATCACTCCCCCTTAGTCAAAGATAAAACCTAGAGTAAATCTCCTCCTGCCATGACTGTCAGCCTGCCCATTCAATCTGCCCCTGCTCCCTGCTTCTTCCATCACCCTTCTCTCACTCCAAGGACTGAAGATATTATAGTAAGCACCAGCACCTTTGTCAACCTCACTCTTCTCAGATTACTGTTTTTATTGTAACTGTCTAATAAATACTCCATCCCATTAACACCTTGCCTTAACTGGGAAAAGACAGAGAAGGACTTTGTGCTGTTCACAATGATGCTGAAGGCATAAGGGGTAAAAGGGATGGATGTCAGCTGGAGCAAAGGCAAAGCCTTGTAACTACAGCCTCCCTTAGGCAGGCCAGCCTAACGTTCCCTGTTATCTACAGCTAGCTGTGTTTGTTGAGCTCTTTCACTTGCCTTGTCCTCCTTTGGCACTGTGTTTTTCCAGAGATAATTTGCTTATCCTCAAGCAAAATGGCACAGACATATAATGGTGTCCCTATAATTCTCCTTCCTGTTGTTCTTTTTTAATATCAGCAAAGGCAAGCTGCTATTCTGATTGAGTGTAGTGTAAGTAGGGGTGTATTAACACAAAGGTGTGTAATTTTCTTTCCTCTTAAACCATCAGGAAAAACTTTTTCAGGTGCAAAAACCCAACACTTTGGTGCACACGTTGTTGTAGAAACCAAATGTAGCTGCAGCACTAACACCTCTGATGCACATGTGCATGCCTTGCTGGGAAACCCAGGTCTAAAAAGTAGGTTCTCTTTGATATTTCGAGAACATTGCATTCCCAAGGACTGCAAATATCTTACCCTACTAAATGAGCTCAGCAGAGCATGCTGTATATTGTTCCCCTTCATTTTACATTTTCTTAGTGGAATAAAACAAGTTTCAGGCTCCACTGGACAGAAAACAAAATGCTAGACAGGACAGACAGCTTTCCATTTCAAAAGGGTGATAAACCTGCACATCTAAAGGCATCTCTTTCAGACTTCCTAAATTCACTCATTGGAAGGAGCAGATGTTAAATTTCCAGTTTCCATCCTATCAAAAGCAAGAAGTGGGGAAAGCTTTTCCAATCCTGTGATGTTTAAAGATTTGGCCAGCTGAGACCACTTCTTAGTTTAGACTTCTGAGTACAATGCAAATGTATCTATGCACAGCTGAGAGGCAAATCTGTTCTGTGCATACTTGTAGCTGTGTCCTAAAGAAGCCAAGACAGCAGCTATGTGAGAGGTACAAGAAGACTTTGATGATGTCACTAATCCCCTAGTCATAAATCTCCAAGACTTTATCTATCCATCCATCCATCTTAATTCCACAGGTACTGCAGCAAGCAATCCCTGGTTTGTTTTATGAAGACAGCTGATGAGTAACATTTCTAATATCTTTACCAAAACACTACACAATGTTGTTTTCTTTCCTTTCCACTGTAAAGGAGTGAAGCCCTCAAGCAAAAAAAAAAAAAAAAAAAAAGGACATCAAGGCTAAATTAATCCTGAGAGAGGCAAAGATTGGGCTTGTAACAGGTTTCCCAGACAAAAGAATATCAAAGCTTTAAGGTCCCCTCTTACCTCACAGCTCCACAGGCCTGGAAACAAGGAGGTCAAGGGCATTGCAAGATCCCACCTTTTAAGGGCTGACAGTGCTTACCCTCAAGTCACACTGAATCAAAAGGTGTTAAAATGACAACAGTTTCACCCCTAGGAACATTAAGCCATTCTAGTAGCTGTTTTACATCAGGTGGAATTAATCTTTCTTTCCCCATGAGCCCTGGACGTTTGGACTAAAGGTTAATCATGCAGAGTGCCTTTTAGTTACAGGAATGTATTTTTAAACTTCCTAATTCACCACAGAAATAAGATTTTTATAACACTCATGCCCTTCACAGAGTGGTATTAAGATTTTATAATCACTCCCATGAGTGGCCTGCATAATTAAACTGTGCCTTCATCTTTCCTGGACAGTTGGGCTGTTGAAAGCTTACACAGATCACCTATTTGCTGCACTGTCACTTAGCTTTTATATCCACAACACACAAACAGTAGGAGGCAGGATTGGGTGGACTATGTAAGAAAAGAAGAGAGGAAAGGAAAAGAGGAGAGTGAGCTCAGCTAACTTAGGTGATGATCTGCTTGCTCACTTGCTACACTGCTATAGGGCCCATTGAGTCACTATATGTCATGAGAACAAAAAAAGTAAATATAGACACTTTTACACCTTGCAGGACACAGTAATTTCACATAACTCCTTTTCTATGAGCTTAGGAAGTTCAAAAAATACCATATGGAGGAGCAGCTTCCATCCTCATCTGTGCTGGAGCTTCAGCCAACTGCTGGGGCAGTTTGCAATCTGCTGTATTGTGACTGAGGCCCCTGTGGTTGCACAAGGGTGAACTGCAAAGGTCACTAAAGGAAATAATTGAAGGTCACTAAAAGTATGATTAAATCTGAGTTAGGCAAACAGGTGAAACACAGACAACCTTGTCCACATGCAGAACTGGTATGTCTGTGCTGGTTACACCCACTTCCTACCTTGCTCATGCCCAGACACAATGCACTGTTCTTAAATGTAAGGTATTTCTCTCCTGACCCCTTCAGCTCTCATTTACATGAGGTAGCATCAGTAGTAAAATTGTTTCCCTGCTTATACATGGGGCAGAGCCTAACCCCTTTCAACACCATTTCATTCTGCACAAGAACAGCCCTTAGATCAGTCCCAAGGGGTTGCTTCTTTGGACCTTCTCCTATGGTAAGTACCATTAAACTTAACAATGGTCACACATCATCATTAGTGCCCGTCATCTACCCTACCTAAGCCCATCAACAGCAAAACCCTATCCTTAGGAAGGCTGGTGGCATTACTTGGGCATAGAAGGAAGCTTGAGGAATATGGCTTTTTCCCAGGCAGCTCAAAATCTCCACCAAAATTTTGCTGCTAAGCCACCCCACTCATTGCAGTAGACAAATTACCTCTTGATTTATTCTGTCCCAACAAACGTCTGCAGGGGCTGCCAGGCAGCAACAACATTTGTTTAATCAGAGCCTCTGGAAAATTAAACACTTTTGGTGCCTGTGATAGATATCACCTTCCTCCCCCTCTCTTGCTCCTTTCCCCAACCACGGTGCCAAAGCCACTCTCCTCCTCTGCAGCACAGTGAAGAATGGAATACAGATGAACAATTCAGAGCCGATAAATCGATCCTGGTTTACTCCTTCCTGCTTCCTCTTCGGCTTTCCTCCCACTCCCATTCCCTGCCACACAAATACACATACCTACAAGTACTGCCTTAGCTAGGTCAGCATGATTTTTCTTCTCCTTTTGTCACACAGTACATAATAAATTAACCCCATCAACACAAAAACTCCCACTATACCTTCTGCACTGTGGTTTTTACTACATCATCTAGGATCATATTGGCTTCTTGTAAAATGAACTCCCACTCGGATACAAAGGGCAGTTATGAATTTTAGAGTATCTCCTGACCCCTTCTAAATAGATTTTTCTTTCTAAATCATGATGTTCAGATAAGACTAATCAATGAAGACTTACTGGAGTAGAGCTAAAAGGTTTTTTCCCCCCATACTCTTTGGCAGGAGATCTGAGGAGCATGACAACTAGCTAATTTGGTTGCAAAGTACTCTCTGCAAGGTGCTGCCACCCAAAACTGTCACAACAGGATTGGCTATGAATTCTGCTTGATTCTAGTTGAAACATAAGTAACTATTGTTAAATGAGAAACAGTCTTTTGCTCTTCACCAAAGCATGGGCAGAAAGAAGTGTCCTTCTCAGTCTTCCCTATAGCACAAAGATCCTGGGTCTGAGTAGGGAGGATCACAGTACAAATATAGCTCAGAAAGGAAAGAGGTTTTGCTGCTTGTTCACTCTTGGGGTGAGGAAGATGAGAACGATCAGGATTCACAGCTTGCTAAATAGCTGTTCATAGCCAATGATGGGAACGGGGATGCTTGTTTCTGTCAATGCAGAACCCATTCTGTGGGCTTTTATAATGTTCATCTGTCAGTTAGCTGTGCTTGTCTTTGCTGCTCTTTTTCTTTTTAAAAAAACAAGTACTAAATTGCTATTATCTTTCACACAATTATCATTTAAATGAAAATGAAGTATTTTTTTTTTCCAGACAGGTCCAGTGCACTCCAATTAAAAAATGATTTTACAGCCATTTTTTTACTGTGAGAAAGCTGTTAAAAAAAAGAGTTCCTCAGGAAGGAAAGGAATGCACAGATCATTTCTTTCTGTGCCACCTCAAATGTGTCAGAGCAGTGAAATAAATTATGCTATTTCAGGCATATCGTGCTGAATTATTTTTGGTAGTTTCCAGCAATTTGGTAAAATAGGAAATGCAAACCACCACCGTGAAAGGGTTCTGCTACACTTCCTATAACCAGTAGCACACATGGATTTCTGCCCAGGGATGATGGTATTTATCATCTCAGGTGTTTGGTAGACATGCTTATTTTATTGCGGTCACCAGAAATATCTGCAACAGCAAAACAGATCTATTCAAATAGGAGTTAATCTGGAACTTGGGAACATGGCTTTGCAAATGTGATAGAGAGCTTCCAAGCCTGTATATTTATCATTGTGAAGGTCATATTAACAAACATGTCTGTGGGCACTGGCAGGAGTACTTCTCTCTGGTTGCTTCCCTTGCTTCCATGCACTGAAATCTCTCCTGAGCAGAGCAGACTTGCTTCTGAGCCAGAGGCTCCAAATTCTGATGACTACTAGCAATTATACACATTGTACACAAATCACAATTGTGCCTAAGTTCTGGGCTTATCAGCTGAAGAGAGACAGAGAACTTCTGGAGAGAGTCCAGCACAGGGCCATCAAGATGATCAGGGAACTGCAACATCTTTCATACAAGGAAAGGCTGTGGGAACTGGGGCTGTTTAGTCTGGAGAAGACTGAGGGGGGATCTCATTAACATTTACAAATATCTAAAGGGTGGGTTGTCAGGAGGTTGGGACATCCTTTTTTTTTCCTGTTGTATCTAGTGACAAGACAAGGGGTAATGGGAAAGAAGTTGGAACACAAAAAGTTCCATTTAAACATCAGAAAAAAATATTTCACTGTGAGAGTGAGGGAGCCCTGGCACAGGCTGCCCAGGGAGGGTGTGGAAGCTCCTTCTTTGGAGGTCTTCAAGACCCACCTGGACATGTTCCTGTACAAACTGATCTAGGTGAATGTGCTTTTGCAGTAGGATTGGACTGGATGATCTCTAAAGGTCCTTTCCAACCCTACCACTCTATGATTCTAAGTAAATCCATAACCCATAAGCAGTAAACTCATAAGAATTAAAAACGGGAAGAGGAGTAAAAGGTAAAGTGAAGCCATGTTAGTAAACAAGTACCCACGGCACAGACAGATATTCAGTATGTTAGATGGTGCAATCTTAAAGCACATTTGTGAGCAGGACCGCCTGCATTTTCAGCTGCAACTGCTGTAATATACCTGGGAAAACTCTAATTGGGGGTAAATCAGCTTATCCTCGCTGAGTACAATTCATGGTATTAATTTATTCCAACAAAGCTCTGGCCAGCTTGTATCTGGATGAGCTACAAGTTATAACACAACCTACTTCATAGTGTTTTTGTTGCAATATCAGCAAACACACTGAGGGAAAACTCTAGGGAATAGGCCTCAGAACTATGTTTTATCTTTATGCTTTTAACATGAACGCTGCATCAAATATAGTTTGTCAGAAGAACTATTTTTTTATTGTCTTGGTCTGAACTGAGATTGTACTTGACAGATGAATGAGGGTGAGCATCTCATTTTGCAGCTACTGTTATTGTCCAGCTATGGCCAATGCTGCAGAGTGCTGTGGCCAAAGCACAATTACCCATCTTTATCACAGGACAGTGTCCAAACACTCTAGCTTGAGAAAAACAGAGTGCAATGCCTATCAAACTTCTTTTTTTTACTTCATTTTCTTCTTTTTAAAAAATGTGTTACAACAGTTCATTATATGTATAAGTATTATAACCTCATTTCACTTTCTCCAGAGTCTTGGTAATTTGACATGCAAGATTCAGAGCCTTTCAGCTCAGATGGGAACACTAGATCAAACAGTCTGAACCTCTCTCCAGCACAGGTCTCTATATTCTGTAGAGTTGCACCTGCATCACTCTCGGTAAGTTAAAGACACTGAGAGGTAGCAAATCCATCTCTCAGGGATGACTAATTTATCAGTCTTCATATATCCATTAATTTCGTTTTACAAATAACCCTTAACAACCTGTAATGGGCTTTCAGCAACTGTATTCAACAGCAGCAAATTGGCAAAAATGCAGGAAAATTGGGGGAAAATTACAATAGAACAAACTTCACATTCTCACTGAAGGACTGAGGAAGAGGTCTAATACTCTAACCACCATTCTCTTGTTTTCTGTTTAAAATTCATCTCTTATCCATACACATTTACCTATGGACTATCATCCTCCACTATAAAAGGTCTAGACAGCAGGTATTGAATCTTACAGCTGGCTCCAAGAATACCCTTCTCCCTAGTCATAATCGCCTGCAAGAAAAACAGAGTTCACCTTCTATGAGCAAAGGAGCATCATTTTGTGGCTACAAATGTGCAAACAGGCCTTATATACAATATCAGTTTCATAACCATATGTGCAATAGCATAACTCACCTGAAATCATCTTAAAACTGACTATGGATCACAGTTTTTGAAAGAAGAGACAATTAAGTACCAGGCTGTACTGTTGACTACTGAAAACTCTTTAATTTTTATTCTGAGTCTAGAAAATGAATCTGGATAAAGATGTTTGCCCACAGTAGACATCATAGAATTGATCATCAGAAAGGAACTTAGATTCTAAGTGTAGAAAATGAATCTGGATAAGGATGTTTGCCCACAGTACAGGTCATAGAATTGATATCAGAAAGGAACTAACATATACCTAGACATACGCACATATAATACCCAGGACCCAGATGCTTTTAAGTCTTAGCCATAGGTGAGCGTGCATTCATCCTGAAAGCATGGTATTACTATGGGAACACACTCAAGATACAGATGCTGCCTTAGGCAGCCTTTCTTCCTACACAAATCCTCCTTTGCCAACACTTGGATCAATCTGCATGGATGTAAGGTGCTGAGACAAGAGTAATGCAGGCTCACACATGCTTCTTATTTTGGCTCCAAGCCTGCCCTGCAACGTTCTTCTCCCTTGTCTTTGCCACAGTAGTGGCGAGATATGTTTTCTCAGGTTAGCCAGTTGCTGAGGTTTTGGAGGATTGCAAAATGAAGTTCAAAATAAAAAACACAGAGCTAGCAGCACTTTTTCCTCTACCCATCTGCAAATCCCTTAAGTGATGGTGTGAGCCAAGTCAGAGAATGTTAATAACATGACTGGCAGAGGATATCTGAAATTGCCTATGGAAGAATGTAGGTCCTGAGCTTGACAGCATAATGATGTGCATGAACTGTGGTGCTCTGTTTAGACAGAGCTTGAATGAATGTTGATTTCCTTCCCTGACAACAAAACAATGAGAGCTTTTGTCAATTCCTAGCCATGATTTACCAAACATTTAAAAACCTCAGAAACAAATGAGGTGCATACATATTTGTACTCCCTAATGTTAGTTAAGACATCGAATCTGCCACATTCGAATATGCTATCCCTGCCTGTATCTTTGCCATACATATTCTGATTGGTTTTTTGTTTTCTTTTTTTCTATTACTACTTCTGCAATGCAATTTTCAGTCTTCAGATATCAAACCTACTGTCTGTGATCCCACCTCTTCTTCCTCATTTGAGCTTTACAAGGCTGTTTCTGGAGTTGATGGTATCCAAGACAGAATGCCACGCTGTGCTGCCGACTACCTCACTCCTTGATATTTTCATCTGTGTCTTGTACCTAACAGTCATGTACTATCTAACATTCTATTTGTCTATTCCACAAGCTTCACAGGAAGATGAGTGCACAACCTTTCTTCCCACCTTACTACTCCACCATCCTGGTTTTGCCATCTAGACTAAAAACATGAAAATGAGAATGTCCATCTGATCTAGGTAGATCTGATCAATCACCTCTCAATAATAACAACCAGCCTTTCAAACGTTCAACTTCCTAAATTGCTATGAAGGATTAAAATTCCATATGGAGGGAAGATCAGGTGCAAAACCAACTTTCTTATTTATTTATCTTCTTGAAGAATTCTCGATTCCTGCTCCTGTATTACTTTCACTAGGGAAGACTCCTACTGTTACAGCCCAGAAACCAATTAAAGTTCATTGCTTCTTGATACTTTAGAAAAGATCTTGTGGATCAAGCTTACAATGAACATGGATTGCATACAATGGCTCTCTATTGTGCTTCCTGGGAATAGGTGTTTCACTCCTCTTCAGACAGCATGAATGGAAAGCTCATGCTGGTTCCATAACTGACAGTTATGTTTCTTAGCGACTAGGATACAAGTGGCTTGAAAACTTTTACTTTTCTTCACAGGTAATTAATCGCTTATTCAAAGTCATTTACATGGCCTGATAGTGCTCCATGCTGCCCATCTCTTCTGGCATATGAAGCAGATTAGCAAACGCTCCTTACTCTCCAATTTGAGGAGCTCTGCCCTGTAGCTCTCTGGTCTCTAAGCCACACTTAACTGGCTTAGTACAGCTCCTCCTGACTGCGTAGCCTGCACTCGAAATTAAGAACACATTTATAAACTGTTAGCTTACAAAAGCAGATCAACAGAACTTCAGAGGAATTAAACCTTTGTCCCTAAAAACATCATCATTACAATCCACCGTATTACTACATGAATTGTAATCAAGGCTGGCCTGCTGGGAAATGGAGTACTTCTCACACACAGGTTACTTGAGATGTTGACGTGCTTCAAATATCACTGAATGCAGATTTAATACATCATGCTGCAAAGTAGCCTTCACATTGGTCTAAGACCTTCTGCTTCCTTTTTCTCCTCCCAACAGCTGTAATGAGAGAGGACAATGCTCCTCCCAGATCCAGCTGGCACAAAGAGCTGTCATAGAATGAAGGGAACGTGCAACCTGAATAAGCAACTGAAGTCTGTAAGTGAATACAGAAGGGCAAATTTTGCAGTCAAATTCACCCAGCCATTCTGGTTTTAGTGAGACTATCCAGATAATTAAAGGAGTTTATTATAATGGATTGGTGCCCAAATGCTTTTGGCACGTAAGCAGCATGCGAGGATAATAATTGGGAGGATATAAAGGAAAACAGGAGAAAGCAACATTTCAGCTCAAGATTAGAAAAACAATGTCAGGCTGTGGAATCACCTTCCAACACAAATGGAAGAAATAGCCTAGGCTATTCAATTAGCTGGACAAATCACGTGATATGTTCCATACTCACTGAGGACTGGACAACACGACCCGAGAAGTCTTTTGTCATCCACAGTGCACATAATTCCATCCTGATTACAGATGTAAAACATATTAAGCTTAAGTAAAAATGTAATTCATTATATTCCACTTTGGGTGCATTGCTTATTTAATGGGATGTCTCCTAGGAAAGCAATTTAGTAGTGCAGCCAATAACATTGTCTGCTGTTTAACTGGGACAGAATTAGCATAAATTCAACTTAATAGGGACACATTTAGCTAAGATCAAGTAATTGTGCTACATCACAGTAAAATTCTAGAATCCTGAAGTTTTATAATCACTAAATGAGACTATAACAAAAGTGCACATATGAAACACCTGATGAACAGAATGGAAGATTTTAAGCACAGTGGTGCATTTTTCATTGCTCTCACATTCTGTTGCTATCTGAGGTCTTTTTAAATCTTCTTTTTAATGACATCTTCACTCAGTTGGTATGGGTACTCATCAGGAGGAGCATTGTGGTTTAACCCAGCCAGCAACTAAGCCCCACAAAGCCACTTGCTCACTCTCTCCTGGTGGGACAAGGGAGAGAATTGGGAGGGTAAAAATGAGAAAACTCTCAGGTTGAGATCAAGACAGCTCAATAGGTAAAGCAAAAGCCATGTGTGCAACCAAGAAAAACAAGGAATTCATTCCCACTTCCCATGGACAGGCAGGTGCTCAGCTATCTCCAGGAAAACAGAGCTACAGCATGTGTAATAGTGACTTGAGAAGACAAATGCCATCACTCTGAACATCCTCTCATTCCTTCCTCTTCCCACAGCTATATATGCTGACCATGATGCCATATGGTCTAGGATAGACTTTGAGTCAGTTGGGATCAGCTGTCTCAGCTCTGTCCCATCCCAACTTCTTGTGCACCCGCAGCCCACTCGCCTGGACTCTCTGCAAGCGCTGCTAAGCAGTAACAAAGTCATCTCTCTATTACCAACACCGTTTTCAGCACGAATTGACAATGTAGCCCTGTACTAGCTACTACAAAAAGAATTAATTCTATCCCAGACAAAACCAGCACAATGAGCATCTTTCTGAGTAGTTTTAAGTACTATTCCACTAACACACAAAAAACCATGCCTTGTTATCACCTTGGACCGGGAAAAAGGCGGTGGATAGCTACTGCACTTCAGCAATCTCATTCAGATTCTGATAAAATAGCTTCTGGTAATCCTCACTAAATTACAGAAAATGACCTTATCACATTTTCCAGATTTTCCTGCTTCTCAACAAGATGAAAGAGCCATCCAAGAATTAATGTCAGCCTGGAGATCTGGATAAATGCTAGTGTTTTCTGGAGGTAAAAGAAGAAGTCCAGGCTTTGCTAAAGGGTACGAGCAATCTGTTAAGAACAGACAATCTAGAACCCTCAGAAGCATGTCTACTACATAATGACTCTGGCAGTAGTCATAACAACATACTTACAAATAGCACAGAAATGCATTCATTCAAAATAACTTCTCATCTGAAAGTCACCATATAGAGCAAGCCATGAGCCAGGGAGTCTGTGTAGCCTGTTACCTATCTCCTATGTCAATCCTTGATGGAAAAGTATTATAGAAAAATCTTCTAATCTTAGATGTGGACAGATAATTATATGTAGGCTGGATGTGTCAGACTCCCTATAGATAACTTTTAGTTGCCAACACGTTGTTGGCTAATCTAACTTTTGTACCTACTCAAGAATATGACAGTTGGCAGGTCACTCTATGAATGGCCACAGGAGACAAGAGTCTATGGTATCTCTGGAGCAATTGAATTTGTCTATTGAATAAACCTGTATTTGTCCTTAGGGGTTATCATAGGAGCAGTGCTAATAGTGCTCCAGAGATGATCTTGATGATAATGTCAGGTAAGTCTGCAGACTAGGTTTGCTTACAGACAGCATAAACAAATAGTTGCCAAGAGTGCATATGCCTACAGAAAAAAAAAAAAAAACCACAAAATACATCATTCAACTTTTCTTCTGAACAATCCATAAAATATCATTTAAAAGGGATTAGCTTTCAAGACTTTACTGGACTCTTACAGCCTGGGACTTCCAATTGCCACCACAGGAGGACTTGGAGCAACCTATGTTACATTTGCCAGGCTTGTGCAGATGTTGTGGATTTCCTGTGGAACTGGACCAATGACTCCAATTCCAGTCAGGGGAGTCTCCTCTGCAATAAAAGCAACTCCCACAAGAGCCTACTAACCTTTTGAAAACCCAGAACCAAAGCAGTACGATACAGGGCTACAAGTTTCCTCATCTCATAAAGAATCCCACTACAGATGAGGTATCCTGCAAAAATACAAATATCTTCAAAATAATCATGGGATCATATCCCAAGAGTCATCTATTCTGAGTTTTCTTATCCACCAGGACCTCTTTGTTCTAGGTGACTGATAAGAAATGTCACTCTCTACTTTGATTACCCACAGTCTGAACAGTTGGCTACTATAATCCTAAAGAATAGAAGGTATAATGAATAGTTGAAATAAGTGAGGGAGAAGGTATACAGATATAAAGATGATTTGTAGCAGTAATTGAACACCTTCCCACATGGGAGAAGAATTTGTACGCCATTTAAAAGTTCAGAGTAAGAACTGGAAGCATTTAATTGAATCAGTAGAAAAATCATAGGAAATAAATAATTAATTTGACACAAATGTGTACAGGTTTCATCCCAAACCAGTTTTCACTACTTGTAATGTGTTTTTGTTAAAATACTGAACTCTGTATTCATCTGTTTCTTGCTATGTATGAGCATTATGGTAACACAGTACATAAAAATAGGTCAAAGGTAACAGATATGAAGTGACAGAGACCTCAATCCACAGTCTGTTTTAGGAATATATATATATCTATATATGTATGAATACATATCTCAATTTAGCAGAGATGCAAGGCAGCTCAATGTCCACCTTTAGATCACCTTGGTTCCTTCAAACACCACTTAGTTCACACATTTAAAAGCCTGCCTCTAGTTAAGTGTATAACCCAAGGAAACAATGAACTTTACTGTTATAAACTACCCTCCAAGTCTACATTTGTACCACTTAGTTTCTGACAGGTTTCTGCCTGAAGAGTTTCTATTATCACTTCAGCATTTCATCTTTCATAATTGTTTTCCAAAGCAAGGTGATCAATCATTAGTAGTATATTTCCACAAATATTCAATCAGCTCATGGGATACTTGGGATTATCTAGTTTAGGACACAATTTCTCTTAAGTATTCTTTGTTTCAAATCTTATGAAATTTTAATTCAACACTATGGCTGAAAAATCAGGGGTTTATTCATATGTGATTAAAAATCTCCTGAAAACAACAGCCTTTAATCATTAAATACTTAATCTTTTATTTCATAAGGAGGGAGAAAGCAAAGAATGCACATGTGCATCTCTGCATGTGTGCTATTTGTGCAAAATGAGAGAATATTTAAATCTCCTGCCATGAGAACCCTGAACATATTTACTAATCCCTCAGAAAAAAAACCTCAACTCATATATCCTGGTAGATAGGAAGTTAGTCATTCCAGAGAGGAACATGAGATATCATACTGAGAAGTATATTTAAACCAAAAAGAATGTTTTTCAACTGTTTCCATTATAAACCTGTTTCCATTACAGTACTATCAGTATTTTGGGCAGAAGTAATTTAAAGGAGTGAAGCCAAACTATAAGCACTACTTGAAATTATTATTTAAAAATCAAATAATTTAACTTGCCTGCTGGCTTTATCTGTGACTTTTTTATTTAAAACTCTCAATAAACCCAGAAACCAATTTTTCCTTTCAACAATGAAGAGTTATCACCATCCACGCCTCTCTTAGGCTTCAAGCAATTACAGACAACACAGAAACAAGGTATGTCTTTCTAAAAAACCCACCCCTCTTTGGCTTGAGATTCCAATCATGCCAAGTTCAATCAAGAAAATTAATACAGAATAGTGATTTATTTCCAATTTGTTCTTTAAAAAGCAGCAATAACAAAAAAAAAAAAAAAAAAAAAAAGAAAAGAGGAGGGAGGCAAGGGGAAGGACCATCTCTGCTATCCACTAATGGGAGGTCTGATGACAGCAGCAGGAAGAAATAACATTAAAACTTGGCACCATTCATCCAGAAACAGCTGAACTGTGATTTAAAGCTTCATCCACCTGAAATCCTGCTCCTGGTAGTTAAAGCCCTCTAGAAGCTAAGACCTAGCTTCTGAAAAACTAATCTGACAGACCCCCAACCCTCACACCTGGGAAAGAGTATGATCAAGAGATAAAGCGAGTCCAGAGAACATTGATTGCAGTCATCCCTCCAGACAGGTTATAGAACACAGCAGTTTTTCAGGATGTCCTAAAAATTCGTGTGTTAGCACTTCAATGCCTTTACAAAGACTGCCCTAAAAACAAAGAGGAAGAGCTGGAAGAAACGTCTGATCACCTGTTAACCTCTTCATGTTGCAGTCTTTGTGACTGATGTTCAAGCAGTTTTGCAAATGCTATACTTAGAATTGAAAGAAAAAGATTGAGCTTCGTGTTTTCCTTGTGAACAGATGGACCAAAGTTTCCTGACACCTGGGTGATAACTTCCTCTGGTTTCACAGTTATGCTAAAACTCCTATTAGCCGCCTCTCATCTGAAATTTGTATTGAATAACCTTTCCTGAGGCCTCATACTGCTGTCCAAATATGTATTTCCTGCTGCCTTTTCCTAATGTTTTCAGTCTTTAACTAAAGCCCTTCAAGGCATTTTCCTCTTGTGGAATAAAAGTCTCTGTGAAAGCCTTCAAATACCATACAAATGACCCAGGATTAAAAATAAGTAGAGCTGTGAACGTACCTATCAAACCCATGACATGCAAATTCAAACAAACCTAAGCAACATGAACACTGCATCATTCAGATGCTGCCTTTAAAAGACAGCATTATTGCCCTCTGGACTTCACACAGAAAAAGGAATGCTATTAAACATTCAAAGGAAAGTTAAGTTTGGTTCTGCCAGCTTATGAATTTGTTGAAAAAAAAGTGACCTTTTAGCTCAACTTTCCCAGAGGTGTGAATATTTTTTTTCCTACTGTTGAATTATGTGGCAATTTAGATGAAAGTTATACACACTGTGTGTTTCTAGATGTACGAAAACCTCAGAGCTCGGTTGGGACAGCCATTTGAAAACAGACTGCTGAAGGACAAAAGGCCATTGCTATTTCCTCCTCTAGAATGGCTCCCTCTTTAAATCTTTATATCTAAGACTATTGACATGAGACTTTCAAAGAAATAATGGAACTGAAGTACCATATTGGTTTCAATACTATTTTTACTGGGTTATTTTTCTTCCTTGTGCTTACAGTGCCTAAACATACTGTGTAAGAAGCTACTTGGAAGTAACCAGAAGTCACCTATTTCAGTTGAGATCAATTTTCTCAAAAATCTGTTTAGCTTGGCAGTAATTTTCAAGAGGGAATATGTGTAGTGTTGACAGTAATACTAGTGAAGCAAACTATGCCACTGAATCCTACAGGCTTATATTCTCCCATTGAACCGTAAAGACCATTAGCATTAATAGAGGCTACACACATATACTTCCCTCAACATGTCAATACAACATCACTGCCAGGGAAAGAAAGGCCTTGATGAAGGAGAGTTGCATGCAATTCTTGGAGGTCAGTACCTTCAGAACACTAACAGGCTGAAGACTCATGCATAGAGACTTAGCTTGATTTTCTGGAGCATCCAGAGAAAGTAAGATTCTGAGGATGATTTGTCAACTCAGCTCAAAATTGACAAAAACACCTTTCAAAACAGACACAGACTGTAGGATGCAACTCCTAGTTGCATAATCTTGTCCATGAACATCTATTACATAAAAACCCCAAAAGACTTAAAAGCAGGCTTCAGATTTACCCTTTACATGCTTTCCAAATAACTTGATGTATCAGACATCGTGCCTGAATCTTTTCTTCAGTGTTTCTTTCTTATTTCATTAGGATTCAACTGAAGATTTGTGTCTCAGCATTTCCCTGACATATTAAAAAAATGACAGAAAACTATGTTAAAAAAGAGGTCAACTCACATTAATGTTTCTGTCATTCATTATCCAGATATAGGGCAAGAGCATACTATGCACCAGAAATGTAGGTCAAAGACTCATCACCGCACATGTTAACAAAACAAACCATAATGATGTTCCATTTACCTAGTTTAATCGTCTTCCTTTCAAAAAAGCAGATTCGGTGACAAGAGTCAGGCTGGGATTTAAATCTGCACAACCAAGTAACTTATTATGCAGCATCCTGGAAGCGTGGTGTAATTCTGGGAAGGAATGAAATGTTAAATAATGGGTCTCGGCTATGCCTAAAATAGGGATGGTTCACGCTGGAGTGAAGGATGTGATTTCTCCTTGCTGATCATATGTAGGAGACTGCACTTTATAAAACAATCTGGTGAAGAAATGTGAAACCCAGCCACAACAACAACAAAAAAGGGCTTTGTCGAAACACTCCAAGTAATGAACACATAGTAAATATTATCTGCATGTTGAAAAGTACCTCTGAAAAATGTTTCTATAATTAAATTTTCAAGAGGTGGTGAAACAAGCTTCTTTATCCTCTTTTTCCTCATTTGAGCAACTGGTATCAAAAGTAAAAATAGGTATTTTTCAGCTCCAACCAGGAGAAAGATCATCTTTTAGTTCTGCCATTACAGTGCCCATGGCAACATATTTACCGATGCAGAGGCAGATTAGTGATTAACCTAGGAAAGCATTTGCTTACTGTAATGCACAACATGTTTTGACAGAGAGATGAAAACTCACTGTCCCATGAAAATGCTACAGAGGCTGTACAGGTCTGTTGCTAATAACATATATGCACACTGCTGCACACACATGCAGACTCAGTACACACTGCAATTTGAACATCCAGTCATGCAATGTGCTTGCTTGCAGCATCAATGGATAATATTTGTTTGGGTTTTTTTCTTTAATTGGTAAATTAGACTCTCCTTTTAATTATGAGAGTTTGACTTAAAATTAATCATGATGCAAATTAGCCATTTTTTTCTCTTTTAGTTATTCTGATCTCGCAAACTAGGAGTAACTTTAGTCACTTAAAAAAGAAATGTAATGTGAAAAACAACGACATTAATTTAATTCGCACAGACATACATATTGTGGATGGGCTTTGAAGATTCTTTAGTTAACCATATGCAGTGTAGAGGATCACTTTCTACCATTTAATTTCATTTAATGTTAATTCCCAATGACTTCAGTTGCAGCTGTTATGATTACACTACGTGGGACACTGCTGGCTCTGTACTATTGACTAGCATCTACTGGAAACCAAATACACCTCCTAAGAAAACAAACAAACATAAAAACAACCCCAAATACCTCAGTAAAGCCTGCAGTTACCCATGAATATCCTAAGACAGGCAGGTGGCTAGCCCGTGTACAAACAGTCCACGTCACAGATCACAGTTGGGAGAATTAGTATCAGATGAAGTTTTTGACTGGCTCTGGGAATACTTTGATGTTGCTTTCTTTGAACACATCAGCTCTTCCCTCTCTTCCCCTAGGTCAGGTTTAAGAAAAAAAGACTGCAATAATAGTACGATGAAAATGTCGTGAACTGTACTTCAAAGGACAAAGCAAGGGAATGGTAGTTCACAGGTCACTGAAGTAAAAGATCACCAGTACAAGGCAGTGACTAGTGACATCACATTGTATTAAGCTCTTGCAGGATGCCCTTTTTTCCCCTCTCCTCTGAGCAGACAGAGGCTGGTATTTTATTCCTGTGTTGAATCTGTGACATGAGAAGTGAGGCTTCAAAACAGAGAGTGGACTCTAACTTCAGGAACATTTAAGCATTTATATTAAACCAGTTTATTTCTATAACATGAGAGAATAATCTATCAAAATGCTTGAAATGTATTAATCATTGAAACCTTTAGCATGTTACATTCAGATCAGCTCGTAGTTTCCATACCTCATCACATGCATTGAGCTGTGGAAGGTGAAGAATGCAGCACCTGAACTCACAAAGCTCTGGAGAAGCAGTCAGGGATGGCAGCAGGACACAGGTACCTCAGCATCAATGTGAGTTGCATGGGGCTCAGTTACAATCTCAATGGGCAACACCACATTCACACGTGCACACAACAAATAGGAGCTTGTTGATCTGGCCTTGCATTTGTGAACTTCTTGACCTACAACTCAGATGCCGAGATTCCCTCTGTCAGTTGTTTCAGCAAATTAAAGCAGAGTTTTAGTAGGGGAAAAGAACAACTTTGGATGGAACAATGTCACTTCTGCAAGACACATATGAGATATCTTATTCAGTACTTAAGAACTCTTTAAAAAGAATTAAGCCAACATATGCAGCCTTTCCTTCAGCCCAGTAACATTCTGTAACTCAGACAGAAGTCTCCTCTTGACACCTTCTTTATGCCCTACTACTTATGAATGATCTACATAATAATTATCTATATAATCATTGTATAGCAGTTACTTTGACTAACAGTTAAAGCAATGCCAGTTATCTCAAAAAACCCTAAGGTATTTTGCATGGTCCTTCTCACAGCTTTTTTCCTGTTCTTTCCCCATAAAAGATTATTGGTCTGTCTTGGTAAAAATCCTTTCTTAGTTAGCAACTCTCTTTTTTTTCCTCCCCAAACTGAGACAAAAATCACATCAAGTTTGCATTTTAATGTAAACACAGAACACTTAATTTATACTTTCTGTTAACTGAGTTGTCTTTTCTTGTCATCATTTCAAACTCAGGCAGAAATAGGACAAATTAACTGATCCTGGCAATCACCCAAAGGTGCCTTTAACTGCAAGCCCCAGGAAGGACTCTGCTCTCCTGCAGGCTCCACAGCAAGACCAGGAGAAGTGAAATTCAGCTTGCAACACTCAAGCTTCAAGTTCACAAAATGAACAATTAAGTAAATACATAAATAAACAAACCCAAACCAATGTAACCATCTATTTTGACAGGTCCAAGTCTCTAGGTTTTGATTTTTTGCCATTTTAGTTATGTAAGCTAACTGTAAAAAAAAAAAAAAACAAAACAAACCTCCAAACAACAAAACATCAAAACAAATCAAACAAAAAAGCCCAAAGCTCTCACACAAGACAAAATGACAACCAGAAGCTGTACCCAGCAATTCTGGGCAAAATCCCTGATGCAGATGTAGCTATAACGACAGAGGAACTTTCATTGTCAGGGTTGATTGTGTAACTACACAGAAATTACACAGAAAACCAGCAGAAAAATGCCTTCAAATGGCATACATTGTGTCTGCCCCAGGAGATACACAGTTCTGCTACTGATGAGCCCTTGGAGCAAACCTGCACCACAGGCAAACATTTTTATGGAGCTGAGATTATGAAGTCTATCTAAGATGTTCCTTTAAAAAGCAATTCCGGATATTATGCCTGTAAATCAACATTTTTGTTAATGAGACAGTGGCTGCATTGGCTGACTCTACTGTCTGAAAAATCATAATCCAGAGATTCAGACTGCCCTCAAATGGGTCATACAAGCCAAAAACCTAATCACGACAATTTTAAGTGTTTGCCTGTTTGGCTGGCATTTATTTAATAACTCACCTCCAGCTGCTAGGGATTTTTGGCAGGAACCTCCATTTGCATGTAAGGCCTCTGAAAAGGCACCACCAGGTTCTACTCCCCAACTCTAACCTCTGCCTGTTACTCCCCAGGATGTATAAACTCTTTGTTGTTTCCTCATAAGCTTTCCTTGCCCTTCAAGTCCCCTGTGGTCTTTTGGACCTATATAAACCACTCTTGTGAGCTATATTAAATTGCCTGATGGAGACCGAGCAAGAGAGACAGCTTGTTGCTAGCTTTTGGTGTGTGGAATACATAAATACAGCACTCTCTGTAGTTACTCCCTGCACTTGTTCGTTTACTCTTTGTTGTTTTGGCAGGTTTTTTTCTTTCAAATAATTTCTTTTGGGCTCTTAATCTTCATCTCTACTTGCCAAAGAAAAATGGTGAACAAGGCACGCAGCTCTCAGCAGGAGCAGAAGCAACCCTCAGAACGAGAAGAACAGCAAAGCTGACAGCTGTGCTTTTCTGCACTGAGCACAGTGGGTAAATCAATACCCCGGCAGCCCTGCTGCCATCTGTGGAGTTTCTGGAGCAGACAGGTTATTTATAGAAACTTGTTTGCACAAAGCCAATATTTACCTGTCGGCGCTGTCAAAATTTGCAATCCATCTTTGCTGTTACCCTGCTGTTTTTCATGTCAATAGTGGAATTTTCCAAAAGAAAATACTGTAATGTTTTCCTCTCCCTCCCCCCTCTCCACCACTCCTAAATGTTTCCTTCCTGTATGGTTCAGTTACGTTAATTGTGGCAGCAGGAATGCATCTGGTTTCCACGAGGCCTTGGGGATCCTCCAGAATGCCGGAAAGCTAAAGGGATGTCAAACCTAAAGAGCCCATTTCTCTGTCTTGTTCCAGCATCAGCAGCAGCAGCATGGCATTTCCCTGTCAAGGCCAAGCTGAGATTTAATGTTACACAAAACCAATCATCCTCAACTCCCCAAACAACGAAAAAACTTCCTTTTTGAAAATCTGTCTGCTGCTGTTGCTGTTGTAACTATAATCATCTTTTTCCAGCACAGGAGAAGTTCAAACATGACATTTCAGTGTATTTGGTTTTAAAAGTGAACTCGAATACAACTATGACCCAGGAATGAAATGAAGGGCTGATCTCAAGACTGGCTCCTTGCAGGCTGACATTCACATCACCAAACTACAGGCATGCCTGAAGGAGACAAAAAGGAGGACCTAACCTGCCGTTTCCGTCCCAATGCCTTCAGGTCAGAGGCTGGATAGCACTCCTAGGACAGTGGAAGGTAGTGGGACTGGCTTCTGCCAACACCTTTGAGTGGCTAGTCAAAGGCTGTCAACTCCCTAGGACTATTCTCACAGCTTTCAACGGTCAATTCCTTGGAAAGAATTGAGTACTTCCATAATCACAGATTAAGTGCTACTGAAAATTGCAATCAAACCCAGCATCATAAAGCTCTATCAGGTTGCCATTTTAACTAATGGAAGAGTGTAATTGTTGTTGTACACCACTGAGATGCTCAGGGTTCAAAAGCTCCTGAGAACACTTTGGGTTCAACTCTAAGCGAACCATCAGCTCCCCGTGGGTCAGCACTCTGCCATATCACTGGCTGGCAACATGCAGACCCTGCAAGCTCACAAGACAGGGCTTGAGAAAGCAGGGCAGAGCTTAAATCAGGAACAAGCAGAAGCATTTTTCATTAAGTGGTTTAAAGAACAAGGATTAAATGATTCTGTCAGATGAGGAATGTATTTTCTGTGATCTGTAAGGCAAATACCAATGGAAGTAGGACATTGCTTAAATACATGTCAGTCTGGGAGCCATCTAAATGGTGAGGGGAACAGGTGAATAAGGACAGTGAGGAGCAGCAGAAAGTCTTTTAGATTTGGTTCTGTTTGTTTTAATATTAATTACAGAGCCCTATGACTTAAACTACTTCCTAGCCCTTAGCCAGGAAACAGAATAAAGCTAGAAAATGGAACAGGGAAATTTCTCACTCTTGTTTGCTCCTCTGAGATTCACAAAAGGATCCTCTTTATATAACGTGGTTTCAGATGTTTTTTGAATATTGTTTAAAGAGCATGTCAAAGCCACAACAAAGTAATTCCTCCTCTTAGATAAGGTCTACAAACTTCCCCCAGGGTAAGTATTAGAGAGCCTGCAGGAAAACTGCTTGTTAAGCAAATGAAGCCACAGATGTGACTTTCATCTGGTGTACCAAGCTGGGATGTTACTTGCAAGGCAGACACTCAATTATGAAAAGTAACATTTTTAACACAGACATTCCTCAAAAAAACCTAAACCAAAGGCTCTTAGATTTATCTTTATTTTTTTTGGTGAGACTATTGTCTGACTTTGTATCCTGCACCAGGAGTTTGGTTTTACAGAATCACAGAATCTCAAGGGTTGGAAGGGACCTCGAAAGATCATCTAGTCCAATTCCCCTGCCAGCGCTAAAGAGCCCCAGCTCCATCGTCTTTGTGGCACCGTGCTGAACTCTTTCCAGCAGCTCCCTGTGCTTCTTCAACTGAGAGGCCCAGAACTGGACACAATATTCCAGATGTGGTCTCACAAGGGCAGAGTAGAAGGGAAGGAGAAGCTCTCTCGAACTACTGCCCACAGCCTTGCTAATACACCCCAGGATGCCATTGCCCTTCTTGGCCATGAGGGCACATTGCTGGCTCATGCTCATCCTTCTGCCCACTTGGACCCCCAGGTTCCTTTCCCCTATACTACTCTCTAACAGATCATTCCCCAACCTGTACTGTCTCCTTGAATGGCAGTACAGCCTTCTGGTGTGTCAGTCACTCCCAACCACTAACAAAACTGCTGATTGCTTATAATACCTTTTATCCTGCCTTTACAGATCTGGTCTAGCTACTACTGTGCTATTGCTCCACATTGATGAGATAAATATTTGTCCTAGTCTATCAGAAAGCAGTGTCCGTATCCCAAGCCTCTGCTGGTGAAGCCATGCCTCCCTCATTCATCAAGTTTTCAGGTCTCAGCAATAAGAACACTCCACAAAGAGAAGAGAAGCCTCATGAAAATAGTAATGAGAAAATATGGGCCGAGCTGAAGTACTAGAGAGGAGTCTGACGTGTTCATGAACACCCAGAAATTCTGCTCAAGTACAAGTGGCACAATATTACCAATTTGCACTACTTGAATAAAGGCAAAAGCTTGCTAAGGTCCATATTCTGGATACTACCTAAATGTTCTTTTCTCACAATACCAAAAAAAAACCACCCCAAAACAAGTTATCTTTTTAATTTATGCACTATGTTAATATTTAGGCTGCATAGATCTAAATGCTGGCTGACATAGGTGCCTTTGTATGACCATGGACACATCATTTAATCCTTCCATGTGTTCATTTTCTTTTTACCTTACTACTCAGACTGAAGACTCAGCAACTACTACAAGTGGAATGGAGAAGCTAACACTACAGGTGGTATTAGTACCTTTCATGTACTCATCAATGGGCCTTGCTCACACACTCAGGGTTTACAGCAATGCCACTTTGGGCTGGAAGAACAAGATTCAGTAGGGCGATTGAAAATGTTGGGTACTTCTGCTTTTCTCTGCGTTACCCAAGAACTTCAGCTAAGAAATGTAATTTTCAGACACGAGACTATTTCATTTGAGAAATGAAATCCTGAGAGAAGCAGTCCCCTTGATCTGTACTATGGCACCTTATACAAGCCACTTAGTTCTCCGTGTAGACGTACATGGCTTAAAGGGCATTGGGAAACGTTGTGTCCCAAAGCATGCAATGAGACAGATGGAACACAAATTTAATGGTCTCCTCTGCTCTAATATCTATTACTGGGTTCCAGAGATGGGAGCTGGATGATCGAAAGCGATCCATTTCAGTTCAACGTTCATTAGTCTTTTCCTTTCTTGTGCCTGGTTTAAAAGAAGAAGAAGGGGGGGAAAAAAAGTAGTAAAAGAGCTGATTGCAGCTTTCAGTACACTTATGTGATTAGGGTAATGAGGAAGAGACTATTTTAAAAAGCAGTTCACAGATTCTTTCAAATTTGAGAATGCAGCTGGTTTCAACCTCCCAGCTGGCAAAGAGGGGACTCCTCACCGTAAGTACTCTGCTTAATCTGAGGACTTCTCAATCAGACACAGCTGAGTAGTGCCATGATTATAGGCCTTGGTCAAGTGTCGCAATACAAGATGATTTATATTAATCAGCATTCTCTAGAATCTGTACCAAACAAGTCCAACACAACTGCAAACTTAAAAAAAAAAAAAAAAGCCTTAGCCCACTGTTCTTTACTTTGTCTGAAAACACTCTCTGGGCACATGGTAGCCAAGTAATCAAACATTTATAGCAGCAAAAAAAACCCCAGCACACAGCCTGGCCATCAGAAACACCACTGCTATGTGTTAAAACACCTCCTGTAAATTCCTTTTTGGTGTTCACAGGTTGATTTTGACCATTAGGGAAAATGAAACCTTCCAAATTTTAGTACAGTGGTGCTCTGGGTACCTCTGGAGGGTTCCAAGCTGTCAGAAGCCATCCATTGTTGTCTATGACAAAACAACCTGTCTGTCTCTGCTGTCACTGCACTCTGAAATGAAATGCTCATGCTAAGACAGATGTGCCAAGGCTCCTGATTTGTGAAGGAATAAATTAATATACACAGGCTATTTTAAATCCAGTTTAAATCCCAATTCACAGATAATTTAGGGGGCTGAAGAAAAAGGGGAGAGGAAGCATAGATTCGGCTATCTTCACCTTGCTTTCATGGCAGAGATAAAGGAGCCAAATGCTTTCTTGCTCTGCTGGTGAGGGCAATTTCTCCTCTGTGCTGTTTTGCTTTTGATGCCTCATACCAAGGCACCAGCCTCTGCTTGGCCATAATATGCAGCCTGCACATTGGTATGAGAGAAAGAAGAATGTAAGAATAAAAGATAAATGAGGTAGGAAACTGTGTCAAAGGAAAAAAAGAAAGAGGAAAGTTATGGCAGTTAAAATTCACAGAACAATGGGATGACTTGGAACCACATTCCCGTCTCTCACACTGGATAAAGGCTGATTTTTGGATGCATTTAAATATTAAGAGAAAAGTATGTGTTTTGAAATCTTTTAAAAGTCTAGTACATAAAAGCTGGAATGAGCACTTCAGTCTCTCTACCCTCGATCGAATTCCAGATGACCACATGGCTGAAGACCGTGCTTTCACCTCTAGCAAGCAAGACCCCGCCTTACTGGCCAAACGCAAGCAATTCCTGTGGCTCCATAAACACAAGCAACAGCCTGTGGGAATCCAAACTGTCCCTCACACCGTTTACCCACATTAGCTCTAGCAGAACATGAGCCTTTTTGCTCACAAACGTGATCAGGGTCATTAAGTTGCCCTCATTAGATGCATTTTCCTCTGTGACATGGACAGGCTGAGAGAGGGCAGGCACTGGAACCTCCTTTATTTTGCTCAGGAGAAAGTATAAGCCTGGGGAATGGAGAGGGTGTTTTTAATTAATCCAATATACACAAAACTGCCTCAAAACATAGCAAAGAACAGAGGCTCAAGGCTTCTGTAGGTCAAACCCAAGGGCTACATTCACACCCTGGGGCAACTTCATTATCCTCAACTGAGATGGACAAGGGATTAATTTAACCCTCAGAAAAGAGTCAAGAGAAACTGGGAGAGGGAAGGAACGACCTATTAATAAGAGCTAGAAGGATACATGTTCCCAGAGAGTTTAGTTCAAATTCCTCCTTTAGGTTGCTGTTTTTAGTGCAAGTGGGTACACATAGTAACATCACCGTTTCTATTCTGCTTCCTCTGCTGTTGTCAGAGCCCTTTCTTTTATCATATATTCTCAAATTACCTTTAATTTAAATGATTTATAGTCTCAGAACCCATAAGATCTGGTGAAGTACTCTGAGCCTTGGTCGCCTACTTGATTTGTTTTCCTTTTGCTTTCTTTTAGCAAACTCTTAAAATTCATCTGTAAGCAGAGAATTTTTTTTTTTTGGGAGGGAGGGGGTTCTTGTTTTTTTTTTTTCCCCTTTTTTAATAAAGCTGCTTTCTGGTTTCCAGCTAATTATTTCATTTGTGGGCTGCAAGCAGTGCTCCTATTCCAGAAAGAGAATGCTGTCAGGTTTTAAATGTAACTGTGTACCTTAGGTGTAAAATTGTGCAGGAGTCCATTATTGTCTCAGCTGCCATTATTAAGCTAGAAAAAGAAAAAAAGGGGGTGGAGAAGCAAAGCAGTAACAGCAGAAACATCCTAGGACTCAGCATTTTTTAATATGAGGGCACAGTTTTTGTAGCTTATTCTTATATTTCCAGTCTTACTTGAAGATTATTTTTATTTGGCCAACACAGTCAAAATGCTACATTGTCTTTAATATCTTTTGATGAACTAAAGCACTCCAACATAACTGGAAGCACTGGAAAATGTAAATCATAGAATGGTAGGGGTTGGAAGGGACCTTTAGAGATCATACAGTCCAACTCCCCTGCAGAAGAAGCTCCCCCTAGATTAGGTTGCATAGGAACACATCAAGAGGGGTCTCGAAGACCTCCAAGGAAGCAAACTCCACAACCTCCCTGAGCAGCCTGTACAGAAATTAACTCAAATATTTTTCCCAATCCCAGCACTTGCAGAAACAATGTGGAAAACACCTCTGTAATAGACACCTATTGATGGTGACTTACCCTACTGTCTCCAAAACAATATCTATATTCTGTTCTCTCTCTCTCCTTCCCTCCCTCCCTCCCTCTCCTTTCTTGAGGGTTCCCTCATACTTTCCAAGAAGACAACCTGTAAGCCTTCCCATGACATGGCAGGCCTACACCTTCTTCTGAGAAAGGATACATACTTAGGAAGAGGACATGTTGGCTCTGGTCATGACTTGGGATCATCCTAATCATGTATCGGTGAAGTCCCTGGGCTTTTACTTGACCCAAACTGCTCAGCCAACATCCAGACTGGCATCATTGATCTAGTCTAAACCCTAGCAGTGCCTAGCTATGACCTATCATATATTTCCACACTAAAATACACTTACTCACATTTTAGCTCTTTCAGCCCCAAATTTGGCCCTAGCGCTGACAAATTTGAGTTTTGAAGAAAGACAGCTCTCACTTGAACGCAGTAAGACAGAAATAAGTTTAAATGACCACCAGGAACAATTCCAGGGTTAGCACATGCCACTGGTTTACTCTTGCTTCTCTACAAAACCACTTTGTTAAAGGAGATTTCGCATCTCTTTTAAGAAACTTGAATCGCAGTGCTTTAACTACAAAAGTATCCTTGGCTAATGAAATGGGTTTATATCTGTGAAGTTTGTTGCAGGCTCCTTGCAAGGAAATCTTAACCTCACAGGGTCAAGTCTATTTTTGCTAGCTCTGAACCACAACGTTGAATCTTCGGTGTATTCTATAGCTGCAATGTCCTGTTAGGTCAGGACAGTGTTACTGCTCATGTGTCCCAGAGAAACAAAGCAAGGGAGCAAGAATGAAGGTCTCTTTGCTTTATTCAATCAAAGTGACTCAACATCTCTCTGGTGGATGGAAGAATTGAAGCATATTGCGTCAGTCTGACTTAAGTCACCAACAGCACCATGCCTTCCCATTTGCTGCCTCTCAAAGCAGGCTTGACAAGTATAATGAATACCTCCTTGTTCAAGGTTGGTTGTACTTCCATTCTGAATACGGCATGAATGTTCTCTCTTCCCTTCATGCCACAGACTGCCAGCTAAACAAATCTCGTCTTACAGTTCTGCTTTTCTTGCTGTTCACTCCTCTCTGTCCTCAAATGCTGCAAGGACTTGCACCCTGCCTTCCTCTATTAGATTCTGCTGAGTAGTTTCTGGCCATCATTCTGCTCTGGTAACACTCAGGGTAACTCTGATTCACCTTTCCAGAGCTACAGAGACAAGTTCCTTTATTAGTTTCCCTCTTTTGAAGCAAGTGTACTAAAGATCTCTAGAAGACATGACTTTTCTTGCCACTCTGTGCAGCAGAAGAGAGCAGCAGTTATGTATGTTAAATCAGCATGTACCTAATAGCTAACAGGTTGTCTCCCCAGCTTGTTCCTGGGATATGTTTGGATGGTAGCTTCTCAGTGAGGACCAATTTGGACAATATAGAATTTATTATATCAGATTTACCCCAGCTTACTGTTAGAGTGCCCACAGATGTTTAGTGAGAAGCTACTGGATGGCATCTATAAACACCTACAGACTTTGTCTTAGGAATTAATTTCTAAGATAACACTCAGAGGAATGTAAGGTGATATGATTTAGTATTTAAAAAGACCGCCAAATTCTGAAGGTTTATTAACAGCATTTAGAGGGAGTGGAAGGGGTTGCACAGTATGCTTAAGAATTGTCTCCCCTTCTCCATTCTCCCTAATAGCAATCTAGAACACGTATGGTAGGATAGCTGCACTGCAGGTGGTCTAGGCAGCTCATGCTGCTGTTTGAAAGAAATCTTTGATGGTTACTGTGAGGTGCTCTCTCATGCACCCTGTGGCAAGATCAGCTTTACTAAAGCAAAGCACTCGAGCAAACGGTGGACTGCCAGATCAGTGAGCAAAGTGAACAGCCTGTATGGGAAAGCTTCTATTTCATGGTGCTAACTGAAGTTTTGCCAGAGGTGGGATTCCTAAGAAGGGATGATTTCCATCATTACTGCAAGAAGGCCATCCTCAAAAGATCCAAAGGAAAGAATGACATCTAAGTGTGACACTGAAACTAACTGCCAGACGGGCCAAACTCATTTAAAAGCAAATCCAACATCACTTACTGGGTGGCTAGGTTAAGCCACTTTCTGGTTAAAGTCCAGAAAGCCCAGCGTGGCTCTTGCTGAGACCAACACAACTGACCGCAGGGGGTTTGGATTATCATGTTTAGAAATCAGTGGATAAGGCCCCCAAATTACCACAGGATTAAGAGCAGAGCAGACCAAATCTCACTCAAGTGATCAAACGCTGCTGTCAAACACACACAGCTTAATCTTCCTTTCTATCAAACCTAAAAATACACATAAAATAGTAGAAATCTGCTCTTTTTTCTTCCTTCTCAAACTCATGGTTTTTTACAGGTAAAACATTTTCCGAACTCAACTTGTCCTCAAGACTGAAAACAGCAGGAAAATGACTTGAATGTTAAGTAACATCTTAAAGGCCACTGTACAGCCTTGTTTCACTTATATATGTGTCAGTACGGTACATGTATTAATTTAGCTGTGCTTTTTTGAAGATGCCTTTTAAGCTTGCCTAGATTCACAAGAAAAAAAAACAAACCCAAACAATTCCCTGGCAATATAGAGACCTGCAGAAAGTTACATTTCCACTGGTGAGCCTGTGGGCTGTACTAGGAAGAAGTCTTCTAGGACTACAGGGCAAACCAAAAGGTGAAGGATTCTTTATAATCACTATAGACAAAGAGCAACCCGTATTTTTTTCTTATAACAGCAATGCCAAGCATCCCACTTATCTCCTCCTTTCACCTAAATCTGGATTTCCCTGTAAATTCTGATCAGAACCATACATATCAGTGTGATATTAAAAAAAGGAACCTTGTCTCCAAGACCAAGGGACTCAGATTTCCTAAGAAACTTCATCTACTTTCCAGAGTAGCTGAAACCACATTTGCACAACACTTGAATATTGGAGTAATCCCACTAAAATCCACCCAATGGCTCCTGTGACTAGTTCTGAGCAGCACGATAGAGAACCACAGACATTTGTTACTAAACAACTCATTACTAGATATAAATGAAATACACTTTGGTTAATTATCTCTTCTCATTCTCACACAAAAATTAGTGATGAAACAGAAAACTAAACTGTAGAAAGCCTGTAGCTAAGACATTAGTTTTCAAAAAGGTATATAATAATGTAGCAGGATCCTTTCAGGGCGTTATATGAAGACTTGTGGCAGTCCACTGCAGAGTTAATAACTGTAAAATGTTACAGCCAGAATTAAACAGCTAAGTATTCAGAACAGGACTCGATTATCAACATATTATGATCTAAAATGCACGCAAATCTACTTGTGCTGAGTCAATGTGGCTTTAAAAAGAGTGTGGTGTTTTTTTTTCCTCACGTCTTTAAGGCTGTTAGGGTTAGCATGGACTATTTATAGGCATCAATGAAAAGGAGGAAGTCTTACTCTGCTCTCCTACTGTTCACTGCTGGTAAGAGGTGCCTGCGGGTTTTCAGCAAAATCTCTGCTATCTCTTGACAAAACTGGAATTATCAACAGGGGACAACTGCACAGCAGAGATAAATCAGTGCTATTACAGGAGGACCTGAATGATGAAACAATTTGATTGACTGTGCTGCTGGACTGTGGCAGCCAACTTGGCTACAAGTGCTTTCTTTCTCTTCCTTTCCCTGTGTGTCCTCAGAGCAAAGCAAGTAACAAGCTGTTACCCCTGGTGGAACAAATACTCTTTTTTATATATATTGGTAATGAAAACTGTCTCTTGTTTTGCACTTGATTCACATAGAGTTCTTTGACATCTTTAGTTTTCTTTAGGAGGAGTGTCTTTTGACTGACTCCATGGTACAATTTGACTGCTTCACTCCAGAAGAAAGACAGCCTCTCGATTCAGCCTCTCTGAATCTGATGGGAGTTTTAGCCCTTATTTCAACACAGTCAAGGTTTCACCTTCTTGAACTGGTGTTTCTTTTAAGCAATTCCCAAGTTTGTACCCTAAGTGCAATGTTCATCTAACCAAGGAACACCGCTGAAGTGACTGGAATTGCAAAGTAAGGACCGTTGTGCTCTGCACAAAAACTCTCACACAACCTACTGCATTCACCTTTCATGGCTGCTCTGTGGCATCAGCCACAGATAGATGCTCTGAATGGGCTGTGATATCAGAGATGCACAACAGCCTTGTTAGGTTACATGGTCTGGCAGCACTAATGATGCGGAAGCAATGATGAGGACACCAGATCAAGGGCATGATCTGAAAGGATCTGGATTCAGGCCCAGGTGTCTGCCTGTGCTGGAGATCGTGATGAAATGTGCACATTTCTTTACAGTTGCAAGAAGTACACACTGTGATGATCTTTTGGCAGCCCACTATTGCAAACTGCAACAATCTCTGGGACTTTGGTGCAATACAAACTTAAACCATAGTTCAGGCAAACTTCTGGGACAAGCAGCAACTGAGCTCTGGTGTTCAAGTTTAAAATAATGTAATTAGCTGTGGGGCTTTCCTATACTTTTCACATTACAAACCTGCCTTGTATCTCTGACTGAAAAAACCCTCAAGTTTAATTCAATTACCAATACCCAGTAAAAGCTAACAGAATTTAAAAGGTGGCCATTTTCTTCTTGGTTGAAACCTAACAGAAAAAGTGATTTATAATCCAAAAAATCTGACATAGAATCATAGCATGGTAGGGTTGGAAGGGACCTTTAGAGATCATCCAGTCAACCCCTCTGCAGAAACAGGTTCACCTAGATCAGGTCACATAGGAACATGTCCAGGCAGGTCTTGAAGACCTCTAAGGAAGGAGCTTCCACACCCTCCCCGGGCAGCCTGTGCCAGGGCTCCCTCACCTCAACAGGGAAATAGTTTTTTCTTATATTTAAGTGAAACTTTATGTGTTCCAGCTTCTTTCCATTACCTCTTGTCCTGTTGCTAGATACCATAGAAAAAAGGGATGCCCCAATCTCCTGACACCCACCATTAACATTTGTAAATGTTAATGAGATCCCCCCTCAGTCTCCTCCAGACTAAACAGCCCCAGTTCCCGCAGCCTTTCCTTGTATGAAAGATGTTCCAGTGCCCTGATCAACTTGGTAGCCCCGTGCTGGACTCTCTCCAGAAGTTGTCTCACCAAATCAGTGATCTATATGCCTGAAATATTTGATATTTAACTCCACCAAAGAAATTCTTGGTTGTAAGTTTCTGGCTTATGTCTGAAATACATAATAAAAATTCAAAGCCTTGAAATTCACTGGGCTAGAACCTCTTGCAGTCAAAACTGTTATTGGGATTGGTGCAAAGTTCAGTCTGGAGTAGAGGCTAACGATTTTCAAAGGATAGAAATCCTGCATGCAAAGGTGGGCTGATATATAATTTCATGCATGAACAAGCAGAACTCATTTGGAAATTCACTCGTACCTTTTCTGTACCATTAGAAATGAGCATGATTCCCCTTGCAATTGAAAACAGGACTTCGGGCACTCTAAGCATAACCTCAAAACATTGTATTGCTGTTTGAGATGGAGTGATAATTGGAACACAAGGTTTTTAGAAGGGAAGCTGGGAAGCAAAAGCAAAGGAATTAATTTGTGAAACAACCACGAATGGGCTTTCTACTCTTCTTTTAAATATTTAACTAGGTGCTAATAGCACTTAAAGGAAGAAAAATTCAAGACAAACTATTAACATATAAATATAATGCAACTTCTCATTGTGGTTACAAACCAGAAGAGGTGTTTCTAACTCAAGCCTTTGCCCATTTACTCTGTGCACCAAACCAGCTAGTGCTGTAGAAGTGAGAGGTCCGTGTATCTCTTCGCAGCTTCAGCTGTTTCAAAACATGAACCCTGAGAGTTTGAACAGACAGTAGAGTCTCACATCAGGGAGACTTCTGAAAGCTGAGCAGAGCTCCTGTCAGCTAGATGGCTTAATGCCACCCTACAAAAGGTGAGTATGGGGAAGGGGAGAGAAGGTCCTTTGTGAAGGTATAGAGAGAATCTGGAAAGAAGACTGGTTGATCTTTGGACTTTTTCTTCCCTGTGGCACATTTTAACCCCTTGTATTGAACAGAGGGAGGATGAATTAAGTTTTCTTGCAGAGAAAGGTTCTCTCAGCCACAACATTCCTCAACATCAGATGCAGAGGTGACAACCTCACGGCAGTGACAAAAGCTGAGACATGTTTCATTCGGAGGGGGTTCAGGGCAGTAGCTCCAGTACATGCTGGCATATCCCACTTAGCTGAAGGCCAAGGGTTCTGCTGTGCCTTGTTGTGCTGAGGCAAGGGTGAAATGCAGCAAAGTGCACACCTTGATACAGCTGTGCCTTATGCCCATGACCTGCCTACAGTAAGGGCAGATAGGCTCTGCAAAGCTGCTCTGCTGCTCTCACACAGGACAGCAGCAGACACCAGTAGACCAACAGAGCTGCATTGTTTGCTTTGCAGATACTGACTGGGACAGTCATAGCAGCCCTTCAGGACTATTCACTGGAGCTCAGATGAATCTATGACAACTTGCATCTTTGCCAGAGGAAGATGGAAACTGGGAAAGACACCAAACCTCGATAAGGGGCTCCAAAGGTGGCATAAAACACCACCACCTTTTGCAGTGGCTTTTGTTAGGCACCAGGAGAAAAACCCAGTCTAAAGTTAGAAACTGATTAACTTTCAAGCCAAAGTGCTTGCAGAGCTATATTTGTAGGGATCTAGAAAATCTATTTTTGTTTTATGTTTTCAAGTCTGTTTCATTACCTTGGTGAGGCTAACGAACAAAGAAACGTTCTGCTGCTTCTGAACAGAAGAGCTGCAGCTAATCCTGAAAAGCCTTCCCTTCATTTCCAAGATCCATAGGTGTGTGTCTTCTATAAATGTGAACTCACTCAAATCTTTTCACCCTTTCCCCCACTCCTTTTTTTTTTTTTTTTTTTTTTAATATCCATTTCATTCTCACAGGTGTCAGAATACAGCGACAGCTTTGATCTTACTGGAGATAGCCATATGTGGGTAGATTCTTTCTCCTGAAATGCAGACTGGGAGTGGATCCAGAGGTCAAGCCAGAAGGTTACATTTATTTGAAAACCTCATTTAACAGAAAATCCCTTTGTGTGGCTTCTAATATGCCTCTGGATATGAATCTTTAACTATCTAGCTGTGAAAGCTGCTCTCTGTATCACCACGTTCCAAGTCTTAAGAAAATTCAGGTTCAAAGACAAGGGAAGACTAAAAGAGTTGGGTTTGTAGCTATGGAACAAGCACTTTCTTTGCCACATCAAAAGCACTGATAAAAGCAGTCCACCAATTCAGGATAAGAGCATGTTATTTGATGCATTAATTTGACAGTGTGCTAGCATTAATACAAAGATCTCCCTTTTCACCCCATTACAAGATTGATTTTGTGCATTACACAGGAGTTCAAAACGCCCAAACTACAGCTAATCAAAGTTCTAGTTTATATGAAGCATCCTCTGAGGTCTGATTTTCACATGTTTTTTTGAAACCATTAAATTCTTAAGTAGAGAAATCTGGTGTGAAGTCCATGAAAAGGGGATATATGCCCAGAAGACTTTTCAAAATGCTGCAGATGTGTTGCAATACATGTGGGTTCTGCAAGTTACTGATACCACGGATGCATAACTCAATTCATATTTTAATTTCCAGAGTGAATGTCATGACTCTTACTGAATTGGAACTTTATTCAATTTGGGTGGGGTATGCATGCAGATGATGCTACACTAAGAAGACTAAGTCTTGGAAACAATGTCCAGTTGCATGGACTCTGATTCTCCATGAAGAGCTTAAAGTTGAATCCTCCTGATACAAAGCCAATCTTTCTTCCTATCGTGCTTCCCCTCACAAGTTCATGTCCAAAAGAGCAGCTGTAGTTCCTAACGATGAGGGGGTGTGGGGTGTATCCATTTCATTTTCTTAACTGGGGGGGAAAGCTTTAGGAGTGAAAGAAAACGGGGCAGAGCAGAAGGAATATGGTCCACTAGAGCAGGGGAGGATCCAGGTTCTTCATGAGAAGTATCAGCAAAAGGGAAAGGGAGATGTTGAAAAATTCTGGCTGTTGCTGTTCCCATCTTTCTGAAGGAGCCACAGCTGAGGCAGGATATTAGCTTATTACAGTATTCTTGTTCTCTGGAAGACATCAAGTCGTGATGTAGAAAGACATCTATAGCTTCTTGCTTTTACATTTTTGCAATTAAGAACAGTAAAAAGCTGCAGTTTGTGGCTGCAGTTTTATTAAGAAACAAAACCAATGAGCAGCATAACAGCAGCACACTCAGCTGGGGGGCAGACATGCTTCCATGGGTCAGCACTGGGCTAAACTCTAACTGCAAATGGCAACAGACATGAGGTACTGACACACGATTCCTCTTCACGAGCCCACCCCTGAACTCCTGCCAAAAAATCCCTCTGTATGCCACTTAGTGCTTCAAGACAAAGGGAGAATAATGACAGGTCTGTAAAATCTGCTGGAACTGACAGTTCTTATTGTTCCAAAAACTTTTAGTGACGCACGGGAGTTTTCAGATTAGCGCTGCACAATGTTGAAACAAAATGGGTGTCAAGCAAATCAATGGGCTTTTCACGATCCACTCGTCTTTGTTTTACTGCTGTTCCATTTTTATTCTGTGCTTGCTTTGCTTTGTAGCGTGCATTTGCTATTTGAGAGGTGAGTGTGCACGTACTAAGCGGGGAGTGAAAGCTTTCTGTGACTTGCCATGATGCTCCAAGTCAGGTCATAGGGTGGATTAACTTTCCCTAAAAATGGTTGTTGTTTGGGTTTGTTTTTCCCTGACACAAAGTAAGGAGCACTTCTCATTTGAGCAGTTAATCTCCTTTAGAGTTATGACTGTCTGCAATTCATTTGGATATAGACACATCGAGCCACCTAAAGAAGACTATTTGGTTGGAGGTTTACGTAAAAGTTGTACCTGCTCTCTTGAGCAATGGGGTGAAAACAAGAACACAACTGAGGCAAAAACTGAAGACTGGTGGCTTAAGCATCTGTTTACCTAGAACACAAATGATCATGATGTTTTTATTGAAATTGAGGGAGGGTTAAGATCCAGGGAAAGAATGACATAACCACATTTAGTATCTCTGGACAGATACAAAGCCTCCTTTCTGGATTTCTACTCTACACTTTCCATTATCGAGTATAACATATGGGAATGTGGCCCTACAAGCAGACAAAAGATAACCCATTAAATTTAAAGCCCACAGAAACAAGTCAAAACCTGTGGAACACTCATTCCACTCCACTTGTCAACACTACTGTTGCCGAGGCAAACAGAGAACAAAAAATAACCTGCTGTCTTTGTAAATGCCTTGCTCTTCCAAGAACAACATAAGACTGAAGCTCAGATCAATGTCTGGTGGCTTCTCATGTAAGTCAATGGAGGTGTGCCAATTTGGTCTGGCACCAAGCACTTTAGAAGACACATGAGCCCACCGAACCAAGTGTTTTCCAACGCAACCAATTAAAGCTACCCCAAGATAGCATTTTCTTTTCAGCTTCTGCATCCTCCCAACTGCTGCCAACATGCCACAGCTCTCACTGAAGCCTACTCACTCCTCTGTTGCTGGAACTCTTATAGCCTGGGAATCTGAAATGCCTCTCCCACATATATCATCCCCAAGCACTAACGACAAGCAACTGTTCTCTGCACCATCAGGTCAAAAAAAAATAATCTAATGCAGGCACAGCTTTGATTGCAACACGTTCTTCTACCTCGGGCACCACTGTGGTTTGAAGCCCTCAGACAGACTGATACAATGCATTATCCAAAGCTCAGCAGTTATAGGCTGTCTCTCCCTCCCTGTCTGCCCCCCTCCTCTTTTATCTGCTAATGCACAGGGATAGACAAGTAAACAAATCCCCTTCAAACAAGGTTACGGGAGATATAGGAACCCTATCAGTCACACACTGTTTGCCTAATGCTAGTGACTAAACTTGAGAGGTTTATGTTGTTTGAACTGTATTCCTGGAGCATTAACAGGAACTAAAATACCATCCTAAGAGTTGTAGTGACCTTAAAAGACAACGTTCTCCTAGGCTTTAACATTATCAATCAGGTGATGAAGCAGAAGACAGTAAGTATAGAATGAAAAACCCTCCAAAGATGTGATGAAGCTTCATTTTGATGCATCTCAAAAGTGTTCAAAATGATCAGCCTGGAGCCAGAAACAAACCATGCCCAGGTGTGTGCAGGAGTCCAAGCTCTCCCTTGGCTTTTTATGGACTATCTCAGCCTAGATTCAAAGCATCCACCTCCAAGATGGGGAGTGGGTGCATCTCTTTGCTTAGACTGCCGTGTGTGATGGGATTTTCAGCTACATCAGTGCTAAGTAAATACAAATGAATGATATAAGCCCCTAGGGAAGGTGACATGGCAGCTATATATCTGCTTCACTTTAAAAAATTTCATTATTGGCACTTGCATTACTGCTAAACAAAAAATAAGCATTGCCATAAGAACTAACACAGATTAATCATAGATTAGGAAAATCACATTATATTTAAGCCCAGTGCCATAGGATACCTGGGGCCACCATTTCAATAAAAGGTGACCCAAATATCCCTGGGAAACACAAGTGAAAGTGACTTACATCTCAGAAAAGGCAATAATTCAAGCTTAATGAGAGGTCCTCCTGCATTTGTGATATATAACGCTCAAGAGTACACAGAGAAGCTTAATATAGCCTCTACCAACAGACACCCTCACTGTACTGATGCACCGAATTCTACTTTCTGTGGGGTTTTTGTAATTTATTTGGATCAAATACTTCCTAAAAACACTGACAATTCTTTTTGCTATCAAACCTGAGGTGACGCTGGTTTTCTTACCAAAGAGATAAGCTCCACGGACACACCTTCCTGCCACAAACTTGCAAAAGCAAAGCTGACCAGTTAATCCATACCTAAAAAAACAACCCCAAACAACCCCACTCCAAAAAAAAAAAAAAATCACATCCTCAGCCTGAGATTCCCAAGCAGCAATGTGACATCCCAGAAGCAACCAACACTGGGAAAAGGAAGTTGTGTGTTTAGTTCTAAAATGAACAGAAGATACCAAAAATGGATCCCTAAAAAGCAGCCAGCTTCGTATGATGCTTAGTTACTTTAAAATTCCTGATGCACACAACTAGGCTCAGGCAGAGTGAAAACACAGAAAGTTTTTGTTCTTGTTTTTGCCCTTTTTCCTATGCGTTTCCACAAACCAGATAAGATGCCCACAACCTCTGAGAGGGTTAAGCAGAGAGTCATCCATGAGCTCCGTGCAGCAAAGCTCTTGGTCTAATAGCAAATACCTGATAAAACGTGAACAATGCCCAGCTGAATTCATGCCTGGTGTAACTCAAGTAACCCTGGAGGATTGCAGAGGGACAGATTTGCGCACACACACACACACATATACATACACAGCCCTCCTCCCCCTTCTAAAGACACTGTTTCTGTTTTACAGAATCAAAAGCTGAGTCCCGACGGGCAAAGGAAGCAACTTCTAAACTCATGCCCCGCAATGGTGAAAAAGGAAACTCTCCACACTTTTCACGTACTCACCTGTTTCATCAACAAATAGGAAAGCTTTGGAATTCAATGTGTTTCTTAAAAGCCTCCCCCACAGAACATAGTTATTTATTTTTAAAAAAGAGAACATAAAGGGCACAAAAAGCAACCATTATCTGTGCTGAACGCAGCAATGAATGATGAGCAACTCGTGTTTTCTCGGCTCAGGGACTTAACAAGCTTTTGCCACATCATTGTAAGAACATGCCTGTTAGCATGACACCGACACCACAAATGCTGGTGACTACATATGGGCACCCTGGACTTTTCAGCCTGCGATATTCTGCTCCGTGTGCTTTGCTTCCCTTTTCAAACACAGAGAGCATCCTGAAACGCCTCGGGAGAGTACAGCCTCCTTCCACAGACTAATCTTAATTAGGCTAAACAGCCACCCAAGGCAATGCAAGCAGCTAACTAGTTTGTCCGATGCCTGAAAGCATTAGGATGAACATATCTCGCTACATGCAAAAACAGAAGGGGGAAACCCTTCCCGCTGCTGGCACTTGTCACTAATTCGCTGCTGCCATTCCTTGACACCGTTTATTGATCTGTGCCCGGGCTGAAACAGCAGGATCAAGTAGAGGGATTTACTTACAGAGATCCCGTAGCTCCATCGTTCCCGGCGACAGCTTCGCCTCCCACACGACAGCGAGTGAATGACTTAATGCTGCTTTTTGCAGCAGGCACGACGCGCGCCAGCGGCAGATGGTCTCCGATGAAGCTCTCTGAGGAGACCCGTCCTTGGTGTAGCCATGTGAGAGGAGCAGATCCCCCTCCTCCTCTTCCTTCCCTTCCCTTCACACACCTTTGCCTGCTCCCGGCTCCCCACGCCGCCCAGACGAGCGTGTAGCTTTGCTTATGTTGCGGGTACCCGAGGGCCAGCCGAGCTCCCATTGGCACGGCGGGGCGGCGGCAGCCAATGGCAGCCCGCTCCTGCTTCGGGGAAACTCCTGCCCATCTATTTAGCATCTTGGGAGACCATCTTTCCAAGGAAGAGCACCGCTCCCCTAGCATCCTACCCTCACACAGAGCGTGGGTGTTGAGGGGGGAAATAAAAACCAAATCCATCACAGCTCTCCACTTCTGGGTGTCCCCCCTCCCCCATCTCCTGCCTGATGGTTTTTCCCTGCAGCCAGGCACTCACCCGGAGCGATAGTGGGGACCCCGAGCTGGGTCCACCTTGGCGGGGGCCGCAGGGGAGCGCGCCGGAGCTCCACAATTACTCGCTCCATCGCCATGGAAACAGCCTGGATGCAGCAGGCTGGATTTGTGCAGCACATCTGCTGCCAGGCTCATAATCAACTGCAATCTCATCTTTTTTTCCACATGCCCCTCCCCCCAGCCTTGCTCTCGCTGCTTATTTGATTGTGAGTTTGCTTTCTCTTTTCATGCACACTGGGAAAGTACACGCAGACAGAGCTGTGCACACGCTGACTTTGTCCCTGAGCAAACACACTGTGTCAAGCAAACCTATATGAACATATTTACATGAAAAGTATTCGCTTGTGTCTCCTCCCCCTCTGCTGTGCCCTGGTGAGGCTTCATCGGGAGTCCTGTGCCAAGTTCTGGGCTCCCCAGCTCAAGAGGGACAGGGAACTGCTGGAGAGAGGCCAGCACAGGGTCACCAGGATGATCAGGGGACTGGAGCATCTTCCTTATGAGGAAAGGCTGTGGGAACTGGGGTTGTTCAGCCTGGAGGAGACTGAGGGGGGAAACCACATTAATACTTACAAGTATTTGAAAGGTGGATGTCAAGGAGGGAGGGTAACACTTTTTTCTGTAGTGTCCAGTGATAGCACTAAAGGTAACGGAAAGAAGCTGGAACACAAAAAGTTCCACTTAAACTTAAGGAAAAACTTCTTTACTGTTGAGGTGAGGGAGCCCTGGCACAGGCTGCCCAGGGAGGGTGCAGAGGCTCCTTCTCTAGAGGTTTCCAAAGCCACCTGGACGTTTTCCTGTGTGATCTGATAGAGGGGAACCTGCTTTAGCAGGGGGTTGGGCTGGATAATTTCTAGAGTTCCCTTCCAACCCCACCATTCTGTGATTTGCTAAGGAGGTAGGCTCCCTGGGTACCCAAGTGACACACATTACTCATCTTTCAAGTCTGTGTAATGGACCATTACTTGTATTTCAAGATGACTGCTGTATGAGCCATCAAAATACTGTTTCACTTTCCAGTTCCATAAATTGCATCTGTCCAAAACCGGGTCAAAATCTTACACATTTGTTACCAATTTTTTTAAGCAATATGTTGTTTTGCTAGTGGGCTTCCAAAATTAGATCTGGCACCCACAGATGCTGACCTTAGACTTCAGGCAACTAATGCTACACTGGATGTTCCCTGTTCTGCCCAGGGCCTGATAAAAACAGGCAACCAGAAAAAACTTCACTCACAAAAGGCTTGTTCCCAATGGGTATATATTTATGTCCTACCCTCTGACAACAGAAGAATGGAGAGATGACTAGGTCAGGAGAGGAAAGGAAGCAACATCTGAGAGAGAGAAAAGGTTCACAGATTCATAGGCCACCAATGAAGTCAGCAAAGGGATTGACAGTTGGGGATAATTTCTGGCTTCTCCTCAGACTGTCTCTGGGATATGTGAAAAAAAAAAAATGGATCTTTCATTCTCTCCATGCTTTTTCTACTGAAACTGCAAAATGGGGAGAATACCTGAATGCATCCATTTGTATTACAAAGATAAGCACAGTCAGACTATGAGACACTGGCATATATTATACTGATGTTAGAAAAGCATTTCAGATGGAAAAAAAGGAGGATATGTTCCTTTTTTTTTGGTGAACATTTTAATTTATTTAACTAAGAGGAGAATGAAAAACGAATGCCCTTCTGAAAAAAAAAACCCCAAAACAACCCACACTCACATCCCTGTATTGCTCTAAACAAAAATTAGCTGCAGTAGCCATTGTAAATAGTGGCATTTTGAATGCATCATTACAGAACCTTGTAGATGTGTTCACAGATCTACTTGTATAATAAATGGCTTCTACTCAAGCCTAATCCAGAGTCCAGGAAGGTCTCTGAAGCCCATTGGTCTAGTGCTTAAGAGAAAGGGCAAGAACAGAGAGTTACACCAGGAAATATGGCTTTTCAGGGCATTTGTCACTCAATTACCATTTCTGAGAGAGAAAGGAGCTTTTAAGAGAACTGTATTTTTTAATGGCTCAGGATGCCATACAGATTCACTCTTTGCTACACTCTATTATGTCTGACTTTTCATTTTCCTTTACAGCAGCATCACTTCCTGCAGCATCATCCCTATAATCATTACCCTGAGCTTGCAGGGTTTTAGGGTCACTTGTACAGTTCTGAAACATTAGACTGTGGAAAGATGTTTAATGTGCATTATAGAGGAAGGGGATATAATTGAAAAGCCTAGATTTTGCTGGGGAAAAAAAGGAATCTACCCAGTTCTATCCCTGTCCCATCCTTCCTTCCACCTCAATCACACAGGGAAGAGGGTGGTCTGAGGGTGTGAAGCCCACCCCATCATTTGTGTTTGAATAATGAAGCGGTTCAGTGGTTCCAGTGTTCATTTTGTGAGTGGTTATTGTCATGTCTTATGGACTGGAAGGGTTGTCAATGTGTAGAGCTTAAAATAGTCACACAAACCATAAATAAAATATATGAAGTGCTTCTCAACAACAAAAAACAAATGTCCAGTTCCTAGTGGGTTTGGTTTTTAAGCCAATATTAAATTGCAGAGCTTCCTAATCAAATGAATTGCTCTTTTCTGTTGTATGATTACATAGAGTTCAAAACTCTCCATTAGGCTGTGCTTTGTTAAACAAAGCACTGCTGCAAACTAACATAATGATTATCAGTGCAACCTCAAAGTATCTGGAGAAAACTTCCCTTGACCCAGTTTCCAAAACTCTTCATCTGCATTTCACCTGCTGACAGGGAGAAGACTGCGTCCCAGATAAGGGCAACCAGTCAAGAACTCAGAAGATCCATTTTTAAGGTCTTTTCCTGCCATTGGAAAGGAACAAAAGTGACAGAGATCTGTGCTCCTGACAGCAGCAAGCCGGTAGATTTAAGAAACCTCACCCTTTGTCACTTTCTTTTCTTAGTAATCTCCCCTGTAAATAGTGTTTCTTTTTCTCTCAAGGTTGTGGTGTGAGAATAATCAGACTAAGAACTTTGCTGCGCTCTAAAGCAGGACAGAGCACCAAATACCCAAGAAAGCTTTTAAGGGAGATCGAAAATTCAGGTCTGGAAAAATCCAGGCAATTTCAAAGGAACATAATAAATGAGATTTGTGAAAAAGCTTCTAAGAAAGCGAAGCAAAATGATGTTGTTCAAACAAAAGGATCAAAGATTGCCAGGAAGACATGCTCCTTGCCAATCAGACCGCAGCTCCCAGCAGTATGCTGTCACAAACTAAGACCTCCGTGTGTGTAGGAGCTGAAGAACAATAATCAACAGTGATATGGTGCTTACTCATCCTTATAAACCATAGGGTTTACTTTTTTTTTCAGCCTAGATACCTACATGGGGAAGATAGTTAAACCTACTAAGGCTTCCCCAGTCACAGACTCGCTGGTTGGCTCCCAGTGACTCCTCTTCCAATGCCACAGATGGCTTACCAATTCTCAGTAAACTTTCCGGCTCTTTCACAAGTCTATTTTCAGAAGCAACAGATTTGCATCAGGAATAGTTAGTCCTACTCATTTATTCCAGGAATATTTCCAGATTTCCCTTCCACATCTGTACTCTTGAAGCAGCAATTAGGACTGAGGGTGTAGTTAATGCAAACACGTGTTTCAGAGACTTTCAAGGCCACATTTCTCACATAGTTTGGTTTTCCCCAAATCCTAATGACAGAAAACCTTGTTCCTCTTCTATCAGGAGCCCTCTGCACTTTATCTCAATAAAGTTTTGATGAGTTTTGTTTGTTTTTCTTAACAGCACTGCATCTGAAAGAAGTTTTGGGACAGTAACACAGAAGTACAAATTAAAATGAAAATGCTGGGCTCAACATAAAGAGACATCTATCCCTTCTGCCACTTAAGACAGCCTTACTACAAACAACAAAGCTTATCTGACTAGGAACACCAAGTGACATATAAGCTGTTGAAAACACTGTCAGGAACACAGCTTTGCAAATCAGATTAGACATGACCTTCAGAGGTGATTTGCCACCATGGCATTCAGGACCGTCTATATGAACGACAAAACCACGGAACCTTTTGTTCTACAAAGCGTGGTTGGATTTCATCCCCACACCATCCAAGCACTGGTGTGCACATTCAATATTCATTGCCTTCTCCTGTACTTTCAGCACAGGGAGCATTGAAGTCTCATCCTGCACTATGGGGCAAGTTTTGCCCTTCTGTGGATGCATTTGTATGTTAAAAGCCTTGGAGATGCAGGGACGTGCATTCAAGAAAATTTCCACTCCTCTTACATAAATGAAATTAAAGCCTGATGGAGTTTCATACAACAATCTTGGACACAGACAACAGCAGCCTGGATGATGACTATCTAGGAGTGTTGAATTTGCAATACTTCATCTTCTCTGACAACCGAAGTTCTTCAGCTAAGCCAAAGACAGCCTACAAACAATCCTGAAATTGGCTACAGGAACTGACATGAATATTTCTCAGTTTTCCTATTGCTAAACGATTACACGCAGTCTGAGTGGTGAAAGGAGACTTCCTAGTCTAGACAGCACGACTGTAGGCTCCATTTCCACCTCCAATGTTAACTCCCAAGAAGATCTAAAATGCCTCATGTTTAATGCAGAACCAGAATATCCCCATCTTAAAAAAAACTCCCCCAAAACAAACAAAAGGAAGAAAGCCACCATATTCACACATCAGAAACCTAGTGTTTAAAAAAAAAAACAAAGAAAGAAGAAAGATAAACTGGGTTGCTTAGAGGAAGACTATTTTGTCACAGTGAATAGATTTGAAGTTAGATACATTTTGATAAACATACACAAAAAAGAGAGGAAATTATTTCTAACCTTGACACTGGAAACAGTAGAGCACGATCTGACAAACAGCCTCCAGTGATGTTTAGGTTTGGAGGCAGTGTCATATACAATCATAGTTACTTTGCTTTTGTGTAGCTATCACATATATATAAAAAAACCCTCTTAAAATACACAAGCCCCCACAGCTGTCTGCAACCTTTAAGTCTTGTCATTTCAAACATACAGAGCAGCGTGAGAGGGCACTGAAGAATTTCAAATCAATTACAATAAATCCAGACAGTAGACAGAAAAAGGTCTCACAGTACACATCATCAGCTTCAAGATTCCTCACGTAGTACTCTTAAGTACACAAACTGCAGGGGCCACAGAAATCACCTTGCAAGTTCTACAAATTCCAGCACGTTCAGCCAAATCCATCACACATTCACCAGCTGCAGTCTGGGTTACAATTTCCCTGCTGCTTCCTTTGGCCACTTTGTTTGAATGCATGTCATCACTTTGTGTCAAAACTCCTTTGCAGCATCCTGAGAGACTTTCCAGTCATGTCATGTTAATCTTGGTTCTCTCATTCACTCCCCTGGTTTGGAACACATATGGCCATAGTAAAATCACATCGACACAACATTTTACCCACAACAGTCTTGTACCTTTAGCTACTTCTCCAGCTTGTGCTTTGCAGATTGCCAAAGCAGCAACACAAGCTGGATTTATTTACAATCCAAACAGTCCAAGACTACTCCGTTAATGCTTGGTGTCTGTAGGACAGGGACTCAGGAACATACGTTGTACTACTAACACTTGAAACAGAGGATGCCCTGAATGTATTTGGTCTTGTCTCTCTTACACTCATGCCTGCTCCCCTCCATCTTTTTTTCATTAGGGCATTGTGGTTTTCTTCTTCTGGAAGATGCAGATTAAATCTCTACTTGACTATGCGAAATGGCAACAGAATGATTTACTTCACTTTTCTGCTTCTAACAAAACCAATGAACAATGGGAGGGACAAAATAAAGGAAAAAAATCAGCTAAGTTATCTGAATTTAAGTCTCATGTTGTCATGGTTCACCATTTAAATAACGATGCAATGATTTTTTTTTTTTTCTAATATGTTAATTATATAAATAGGTACTTAGGAACTACTTAAACGGGAGATTATTTACCCTATTGACTGTAGAAGCCCATGTGTCAGCACATCTGCTGCACAGGAAGATTAAATCTGTTCACAGAAAGCTCATGCTCTCTCTTGGTAATGGGGAAGAAGTTACTAGTGTGAGACCTGAAGCAGGGGCGTTGGGTTTTATCCAGCAGGCCCTTAAGACTGGCACAATGGATGACATTAAGAAGCATCTCTGCATTTCTAAAAACCATGTATATACTTGCCTGGGTATTCTGGAAAAAAAAATGAGATTGTTGTTCAGGAGAGTTTTCTACGCATGTGTTTTAATTTCAACAGCTTCTGCTCTGTCTTATTTAAGAGTAAGAATGAGACACCCAGCAGCCCTTAGAGGAACTGTATTAGTGTTGATTATGCACCTTCAGGAACAGAATGACAATGCTTGTTGATGATGTTTAGAAAGAGTGCACTGAAAACAGCTCAATTACAGAGTTATCTTTCCCTTGGTTCACCTTCCCAGCTGCTGTTGAAGGACCTACAGACCATTATTTTAATAGCTGTTGATGAGGGCCTATCCACCATTTATCACATTAATTTCACACTACTTTGGCACCACAAGCTTGCAGGGAAGGTTAAGTGTCAGAAGTCTCTTTAGGTGCAGACAGGGATTACCAAGACTGCAGTTAATGACAAGAACAGAAAACAGTGAGTCTAGTTTCCAGGTCCAGCAAGTGTACAACAAACCTCCTTGAGAAGAACAAGCTCTGTCTGTTTACACCTCACGCAGGCACGAAAGCCAAATTAATGCTCACAGAACCCGAATGAGCAGGTAGGGCTGTTTACTACATGGTTATTATTTTTGCAAGTATTCTCTAACAGGAGCAATTTACTGAGTAGATACACAGCTTTAGCTAGAAAGGGCAATACCCTCCGTACCCTTCTAAGGCACTTTGGAGCATGCAAAATGAACTACTGGCACTACTATTATGCTGTGTCAGTCTCTGGCAACATGTGTCTGCTCCCATGGGCTTCAGAGCCTCCCTAGGTTAAGCTGGGCTTTGCAAACATCCCCTTCTCAAAGACATTAACAGCCACTTTTTCAGTCCCTGCACATGGAAACGTGCAGCCAAATATACATACCTCAGACACGTGTAGCATGCACAACAGAAGCATGCTCACACACGCCCATTCACAGGCAAATGCAGCATAAATAACCTTGCTCTATAAATAGGCTTGCTTAAATGAAGTTTCTTGCTTAAATAAAGCTGGCGTAACTACTCTTTCTTTCATGCTGCCTGCTGCATCTCCTGTTTAAGTCTGGAAAGTGGCAATCACGTTGGAAAAACTGGAGAAACCTCAGCAAAGCATATTAACACCCCACTCTGAAAGTCAACAGATACGCGAAGGACAGGTGAGCTCAGCATCCTGATGTAAAATATCACTGGTGAAGGCTGTATGAAAGGTGAAACGGAGGCAACTTTTTTAGTGTGTGTGTGTTTCTGTGAAAGACAGATAAATGTCACTACAACAGGAAAGCAGAAATTGCAAACAGCAGATCCTCAAGCACTACAGTAACAGCCTTCACAAAACTACAAAGTTATAAAAATAATCCTTATATTCTCAGCTGGGGAGAAAGGAAAAGAAGATATTAGAAAAGGAAAAGCAACTTTCCCCTCTTTCTCTGCATCTGTGGAAGGCTACCAGACGACTATCCATACTTCTCACTATGCTTGTATATGTGTTCATCAAGATGGTTTTATGGACACTTTCTGTCTTATCCTTTTCAAAACATTTCAAGAATCTGTTAAGATTGTTTTCTCTGCAGATGGGTAGGAAGGACCGGCTGTCAGAAAGGACTCTCTGAACCTCCCTCCAGCAACCCTACTTCACATTCAACCCACACACCAGGCCCAGCTCTATCAGTGTTCTGGCTTATTTCTTGCATCTGCTCAGAACTTCTTTCTCACTAATGAGCCTCTCTCTAATCGATCTTCAGAGTACATATTTCTTCAGTCTCAATCATCCATAAGCTAAAGGCGCTGTCAATACTGCAGCCCTGCTTGTCACCTCAAGAAGCAAATCTTGCCTTGTACTCACTCTCTTCATTTCACTCACTGCACAAGGTAGGTGGAATGACCAACTTCATCTTCCAGGTGAAGAGACAAGTATGTAAAGGTCAAGTGATGCAGAGGCCCTTGCAACAGTGGGTACAAACTCCAAGTTGCCTTCTCCATTCCCCAGCCTCTGAAGCACAAACACACTGACAGTGCTAAGCCAGTAGTATTTCTACCTGCCATATTACTGCTTTAATTCAGGGTTGGACCATTTTCATTCCATTAATGCTTTCTTTTAAAAACACTTCAGAATTGGTTAAGAAAAAAAAAAGAGAAGATAGAGGCTTAAAAAGATTTCAGTCTTCCTTAATCATGCAGGGATATATTTTCAAAGCAGTATGCCAGGAGTATTCCACGTGACTCCCATTCATGTTAAAATTAGAGCCACCAGAATAAACCCCATATGCTGCTTTGAAAAGGTACTGTAATGTGTCCAAGGAAAATTCCTGCAGCTTATTGGTGCTTGCACAATGTTTCTGCCTGCTTTTTCTGCCTTTGATTCCTGAATATATTTTTAATAGACTACTTTTTTTTTAAGTTTAATAACACTTTGTACTATTTGGAAAAAAATGGAATAAATTGATTTGCTGGTTATCTTGGTTCCTCTGCAGCCCTTTTATTTTAAAATTAACAATTTAATGAGTGTAGCTTTGCTGTGCAGCGTGGAAAGCTTCCAAGATCACTCTTTTTTGATATGGTCACTGTAGCCAACCTTTCTATCAGAACCTCAGCCAGCAGTGAGGTCTGTCTGCCTTCCACACCTGAGCTCTTGTCCTGTCTAGCAGTGCTCAATATTTCTGTATTAGCTTGAAGCTAATTTTCATATCTGGGAAGCAAGGAAGTTTCTTTCTGAAAGGCTGAAGCATAGTCTCTCTGTGGCAATAACAGCACCGCTGGCTTGTACCGAAGCCACACAACATGGATGTACAGGTTTCCACATTCAAAGCCCCAGTCTCACATATGTATCTTCTGCCCAACACAGAGCATTTTTAACAGCTGTGACAGCCACAGAAGCCCACTCACCCAAAGCCAGCTGCAAGCTGGGCTTGCTGCGAGCACAGCTTGTCCTAGTTTGCCTTGGTAATCACAGGCCGGTAAGTACCAGTTGATAGTTAAATTTGCCATTTATGTCTGAGGTCTTCCTGGTCATATGAAGACAGAGAGAAAATACATTTCTAACAGGTCTGGTCTTGTTGTCACTGCTTTTAATTTTTTTTTTTTTGCTGAGAGATTGTGCACAGAAAGGCAGTGTAAATGCCATGGCTTTGGTTTTTTTTCCTCATCCTTTTCTCATTACTGTCCTAAACTTCAAGGCATTTTCATTTCAGCCATTTACATCAAAAGTGCAGCAAATACTGTATCTAACCGCTTCATTATTTTAACCTTTAAAGGATGCAAACAAAGGGAAAATGTTTTGCTTATATGGCCACAGGAAACAAAAACCAGATGTCTCCTTGCTAACAGAAATTTGTATCAAGACATGAGAAAAGAAACCAAGATAGGATTGTTCTGTCATTAAAGCACTGACAAATGAAGTGTGCACAAATTTTCTGCCTATACCACTAATTTTCCAGGTAATATACAGCAAAATATCATCTATGTTTTCTTGTTATCCAAGTAAAAATGACATAACATCACCTTTCCCTTCTCCCTTTTTACCCTTTGTCTTCTTTGGTCAGAAACTCATGCTCAAAAAAGCCACCAACCTGAAACTTTCCAGGATAGTGGAGTGACAGCTTGCACTGGAAGCTAGAACCTGTAAGCAACAGAACTTAGCTAAAGCTGAAGTTTGTGTACAAGACAAGCACTTTAAGAAAGCAAACAGGAAAAAAAAGCCAGCCCCAAAACAACAAACACCCCATAAACTAAAATCCACTGGTAGCCAAACATTGCTCTGCCATGGCTACACACATTGTCTGCTTTAAGCATCAGAGTGCAACTACTCTACTGAGCTACTGCTGCTACTGACTGCACCAGCTGAGCTGCCACTATCAATAGTTGGGAATATTTTATTCTCATGTCCTATCAGTTTACCTCACTGCAACTTGTCTTCTTTCACTGTATACTTCTGAGAAGAGTGTGAGTCTACTCTATAACTTCTTGTTCAGACAGTGGAAGAAGATACAACTGGATCCACTCACCTCCCCCCAGCTTTTTCCAGGCTAAATAAATCCAGTTCCCTCACATTCTTCTGGAACATCACATGCTCCATCTCCCTTAATCATCTTGATGACCTTTTGCTGGATTAACTCCATTTGATCAATCTCTTCCCATACTGGGACACAAAACTAGATACAGTCTTCAATTGCTGCCTCCTAAGTGCCAAGTGGAGGAAATAATCTCTTTTTCTGACCTGCTAGCTATACATCAGAAATGCAATCCAGCATGCAGTTAGGCCACATCACACAAGGGTGCAGTGCTGATTCATGGTACTCATCAACACAGACACCAACCTACAAATAAACACCTACAATTAGTTTGTAAAACATGAAATTAGTCTGAGTCCTCAGATTGCATTGGCAATCACCCATCCTCAGCTTGCTGGGGTGCAGAAATTAATATAAAACCCCTGGTCATCATGAAAATCAATACTAGATACTGAAGTGTTACTCTAGTACTAAACTCAGGAAGCATAGAGAAGGAAATTAGAACCACCAGATTCTTCCAAATGATAATAACTAAAGCAAATTGAGCAGCTATGAGACACTCTGTTCTCTAAAGCTTAAAAGCAACAAGGCAATAAAACACTCCTAACCCATGCAAAGATAAGTTTTATGGAGGTATTTTCTTTCTTTTCTCCCCAGGTAGAAGCACCAGTTTAAGGAGCTTGCTTTAGCTGGTACCTTAAAGATTTTACACAGAGAAGGGCCATTTAAGGCCAAGTACATAACTGAAACCATTTGCAAGATGTACAAATAGAATACCTTCTACCTGAGGTTTATCTACCAGGTTGATGCAGATCTTTTCGCTAAGTAGATTGAACTTTGCAGCCTACTGTTTGTGTAATTAGGCTAGATAGAAGAATAGGCAGTTTTTTTGCCATCATTACTAAAATGATGTATTTATGCAGTTAAGTCATGAGAGAGACTCTTTTTGTCCACGTAGGTAGATTTTTAGGACTAAGAAATGTGCCTGCACGTGTAATTTTGACTTTACAACTTTAACAGTGTCCATCACATTTCTACCACTGTTGAAAATACACAGCTGCCAGTAACACTCATCCTGGCTCCACAAACTGGCTTCCGATATTCTACAACCTCAAAAGGTCTTTTCTGACCTCTTGACAGGACATGTGGCTGTGCAAAGCAGTCAGCAGGTACTCCAGCTAGAGAAAGTGAGAAAAGTCATTAACACACTCCTTAAAATAGGTGGAAGTGCTGGATGAGCCATACTGTTGCTTCAAGGAAAGGCGACAAGCAGAAGGAAAGACTGACAGACTAAATTCTGTTGGTGGTCAGAGTATTAAACAGGGAAAGAGAGTAAAGGAAGCTTCACTGAGAACACAGAGATAAATCCAGTAAGACTTCTAATCCAGTCACTAGCTTATACATGTGCTTTTAAAAAATAACATCTAGGCCTCAAAATGCAGGATAAGTATCAGTTATATGACAATCAGATCAATCCAGAATTCAACAAAAATCACCAGGAAGAACCTGGTGATTAACAACGTGCCAATCCATAGCTTATACAGAAAAGAGTTCTTGGAAGTAATCTGAAAACCATGACAGCTATAAGATTACATCATCTCACACAAAATAAGGATGTTCCATTTTCCCACTTGGTGACTTCTGAGATGGTTTTTTTTTTCACTATGAAGGGGTGATCAATTGCTTCTGAAGAGGTGGATGGGGTAACAATGCTACAGTGAGATCTGTAGTTTCCTTTGTACAACAAAAAGTTTCTCCAGATGCTTCCACTCCTCTAGACACAGACCAGACATTCATGACACAAGGGTGTTTCTAGAGCATTCTAGTTTTGTGGTCATAGGATGAATAGCTTCAATTGACATGGCAAGATATTTGATCAGCTGCACTGATGTTTTTTACAAGTATTCTGACACAGAACTTGCCTTTTTTTTTTCCCTTCATTTGTCTGTACTGTTTGGATTAATGTACTTACATGGCGTTAAATCTCTCTCCATTCCTGTGCTCAGTTTCTAAGGTGATGCTCTTCAGTTTCCATGTGTATTACTAGAGGCTTTGCCTCTCTGCTTGCCATGACCAACATACAAAGGTCACTTGATGAACTGGGAATGAGTCTATCAATAAATTAACATTGATGATCTCTGGAAGTCCCTTCCAACCCCTACCATTCCATGATTTTATGATTTGGTCAACAAGAAATTCACATTTTCTGTTTGACTACTCAAATTGACAGTGTAGAAGTGCAAAGACGAAGAAAAAAAGGGCCTTGCCACTTTCAGAGGTACACACAACACTTTCCATCCTCCAGTAAGCTATTTTGCTCTCAACTGAAAAGTGACAGAACTCAAGTTCACACGTCTAACCTTCACCATCATTCCTAAATGACAACTGCCCTTGCTGTGGTCTCAAGCCCAGATATTCTGTGGGGCAAAACCTAACACTTCCTTCAGAAAGCACAAGCTAAGTCACTCACAACTCGTCCTCCTCCATTTTTCCATTTCACCAGTCTCTGGGAACTTCAGGACAGTTCACGTTAGCACACCAAGGCCCAGTTTAACCTGTAATCACTCAGGAAAGCTTTGTGGAGCTCATGAAGGACTAACTCTGCTATGGGTGCCCAGGGTAAGCTATGGAAAGCAGCAGGGGCAGGTACCTCCACGGGCCCTGTGTGCACAGTGCAGTCATGGGAAGAGAGGAGAGGAGAGCCCACAGGCATTCACACACCATCTCTCCCTCTCCCTCTGGATCCCAGCAGCCCTCCCCCCCCACATGGCTCTATTACAGCAAGTCTCGATTTACACTGGTACATCGGGCAGCAGGATCATTTTGTCAGATGCTGGCCAGTTACCTCATATGCTAAAAATAGAGACAGGCGGCAGCAGCGACCCGATTGGCAAACGCCTTTTTAATGGTGACTGACGTATTCAATCAAGACAATACGTGAGATGTAAATTGCAAACAATGAAAGACATTTGTATAAGGACAGATGAGAGAAAAAAAACCAACAAAGCTCCCTGGCTTTGCTTACCAGATGTATAGGGAAGATTGCTGCTGCTCTTTTCAACCACGCTGCTATTTAGATTAGAATTACTTAACGCGAACAAACAATCATACGACCTCTCCTGCTACTCTACAAGAGGCTATAAAAATCTCCTTGTCAGTTGCATCATTCATCACGATAACCTCATTTCAACCAAAACAAAATCTCTGAGACATCACCTCCCCTTCCCCCCTACCCTCCTTCTTTCCCTTTTTTATTTGCCTATAATAAGGTCTATAGTCTGGGGAGCTCTTGGGCTGAATTCTATGCATTGTGATTCACCAAATGAAAATTTGGTGTTATATGCCCAGTGACATTCACATCAGCAGCAATTCATGCAGCAAAAAGCCATATGCCACGCTCCCCTGATTTAACTGTACTACAAAAACATATCCTAGAAAGAAGAAATAAATACACAAAGATGAGAATGGTTCCTGGAACCTGATTATTATCCACACTTTTAAGACAGACATGACAGGGGCAGCATCACAATATATGCTGTTTTGGTGACAGTTCCAGTTAGGTTATACTATTTCCCCGAGTGACTAACACACTCTAGATGTAAGTGAAGAATTCTTTCCCAGCGCAAAAGGTTTCTACAGAGTACAAAAAAGAGTGGTTAGCACAGATAACCAGAGGAGAAAACACTGAGCGTAGGTTATCAAGGCTTTCCACTCAATCATCTTTCTGAAGGCTGAAATGTTTATTGGTTTGATCAGCACCCACAGAGATGAAAATGAAGAGCGCTTTGAAAAAGATGAAGTACCAACAGTTTTTAAAATTGCCATCTCCAGGGTGTTAAACAGACCTGTATGCGTTCCACAGTCACACACAGACTTCATTAGAAAGCTGGGGGATAAAATCCACCCTGCCAATGAGGGCTAGGTTTTTCACAAATAAGACATTTCACTGTTGAAACCAACAGCAACTTTCATCACTGGGGAAAAGATAAGACAAGTTTCCTGACCAAGGGATGGATTATACTAGAAATACTCTTTTCATCTTTTTTAATAACAGATCTTCTATTGAGACATCCCTTCCTTTCCTTGCTTTTTGCTTGAAGAATACCTCTCTCAGAGTACCCATCTATCATATAAATGAGCAGAATTTCAGCTTTAAAAATGCTTTCCCTTTTAAGTCTATGCTCTCCATGAAATCATTGCATATGTGATCACCACAGAAGAAGAACTCAGCCAGGGTAACAACTAGATGTGACACTGCTACTAAAGACTTTTCTTGAAGTCTTTTGGCAAAGACAGAAAATAGTAAAGATAGTACTTTTAACAGAATCATAGAATGGTAGGGTTGGAAGGGACCTTTAGAGATCATCTAGCCTAACCCCCTTGAAATAAATACCAGAAAAACAGTTCATAAGCTACAAAGTGCAGAGAAAGGGCACTTCTGCTTCATTAGCCAATCTAAGTATGTATATATTACACAATTGTTCTATAAAAATCTGTCTGCCTCCCTGACAATATGAGTTAAGACTGAAAAATCTTCTAAATGAAGCAACCAACTAGATCTAAATATTCAATACTCTTGCTCGGTTCCTTTGAGCTTGACAGTCACAACCTTTGGGGTATGAATATTTACATTTAGATCTGATTTTTTACGCTGATGCCTCAGTAAGTGGAAGACTGCATCTTCAGCGTCTTAACAACCCCTTCTAAGGTTTCTGCAGCCAGAAGCAGCAGATAAGTAATAAACTGGCTTTGACAAACACAGTGGGATGCATTTGGATATCTGACAGGTGTAGATAAATGCACAGATATGGAGAAGACTAAACAGAGCCATCCCTAAATGAGCAGCCAACCAAGGAATGCAATTGCAGTATCCAGGCCACAAAAAAACCTAAGAGGGAACACAGACCAAATGCTAGGGAAAGGTCTTAACCAGGCTCTCCCTACATCACATTAAACTGCAGTCCTTAAAAACAGACTCTTAAGAAAATGGTTGCTAATGGAGTAGACCTGACAGCCTTCCTGCACTCAAGCTCTTCTAGGAGATTCCCATTGTATTTGGAGGATGGGTATTTTTCTTCAATTACAAAAGTCATATGTTCTGTGTAAGCTTTGCAGCAGACATGCAAAGCATTAATTGCTACCCATTTTTTAATTTAAATTCCTGCATTGCACAATTAATGACACAATGTATTTATAGCAATTATCCGTTTCCAATAAAAGTTAATAAAGTGCTAATGGCCTCAGGTGTGAAAATGTGGAATTTAATTTGTGCTAATCTGCCTAAGCTTGGGGAATACTGGATTCACTCCACCTGAGAGTTATTTATCTGCAGTATCCCTGATATAAACAGAGCATTGCTAAGGGAAGGAGCAATTTCTAACAGAGGTGCAATCGTTCCAGTAGCCCAGCGTTTCCCCACAGGTAAAATGCAAACAAAACAGCCTTCCAAAGCTTCTCTCAAAAGAGGTTAAATTCACCAGCTTCAGGCTGGTGAAAAAAAAAACACCCATAATATGATAATAAATGCTTTGGAGAGCATCTGTGAAGAGCTATTTATCAGCCCTTTCCCCTCTTTCTCACTGAAAGGAAAAGCAGGGGACATACAGATTTACAGACTGACCGAAGGATTTCCCTTTCAAGTCTGAATTAATTTTTTCTCCTGTTAGAGGTAGTGGTTCTTTCATGCTCCTGAAGCTATCTTTTGCCATCTTTCTCCATGCATCCCTGTGAGAGGGTAGGAAAGAAGGGCACAGGCACAGAGGAAAGCAATACTTTCGGGGCTGCAGCTGCAAGCCTGGAGCTGTGACGAGGTGATGGAGGCAGCTGGAGCAAACAGCCAGACATCCTGGTTGTGTTTTTGGCCCTTCTGCTACTTCACCACAAAGGCACTGAAGCTCTGAGTGCCTTTGCCCCCTTCTTGTAAAATGGAGTTTATTGAGATGCTGCAACAAGCAGACAAGTGCTGAATATTGCTTTTGCCACTAGAGAGGATCACTTAAAACACAGAGGGAGACCGGCTTCTCCTCTAGGTGAGGGGCAAAGCTCTGCTGCATCCAGGTCAAGCACAGAGCTGTCATGGCAAGGTCTAGAACTAGGACAAGACTGCAGCCAGCAAATGGAGAGAGTGCATTTCAGACAGGATCTGCACACAGTCTGCTCCTGGAGTCTCCCTGATTTGCAGAGGACCTGGCAAAGATGTTGACTGCTCCTCTGCTGCATTGCTGCCCTGACCCTTTCCAAATGATCCTCCATATCTTTGCTTCCTTATGAGTAGCTCACATTATCCCATGGTGGTGTTGGCCCACAACATGTTTCCACACAAGACACTACTCACACAAGCATGCTCCTTAAAAGCCTGTCCTGAAACATTAAAGTAATATTTTGAACCTAGCCTTACACAATTATTTATCCTACAGCTGCTGAAAGCCTGACAGCACTAGAGGAACTGAGAAACCTGTGGCACAGCGTTTCCAAACTGTCAGCGAGCAAGAAAATGGTATTTTTCATTTTTATGTTATGCTTGGTTACCTTTTCTGTTATCTTGTCACAGAGCAAAGAAAAATGTTCACAGGGTCTGAGCACGAGCAATAAACATCTTTCGTGGCTATCAAATGCCTCAGTGTTTGCTTCAGTATTTAATTACAGGACTCACGTAGGGCATTTATTGTTTGCATCTGCTGCCACTGTGAACAATGTCTACTCTGCTGATTACAGCACAAGACACTTTGTTATGTGTATACCTGTCAGTGACATATATTATCATCTTGCTGAGCAGACCCCGTTCCTGTACAGGGATGCAGTGCTTGCTGTGCCACTGAAACAATCAAATACCACAAGTACAGTTGCTTGGAGTACTTAGATCTGCCACTTTGAAACGAAGCACAGAATGCTGAAACCAGAGAGGTTTTTTTTTGGGGGGGTTGAGAATGTTTTTCTTATTGCAAAATAATTTTTCAAAGAACATTTAAAAGCTGGTGTTTTATACTGGGATGATCACAAATACATGGCCAGCAGGCAAACTAAATTAACTAGAGTTCTCAGTAATGAGAAAAATGCATCGCTAACATCATTAGCCAACTGTGTCCCACTTTCCTATTTCTTAAACCTGTGGTTTCAGCGAATGCAGTACATTTTGATTCCAAGCATCACACACCACAAGTTTTTCAGTTTTGGCATCTCCTAGTTAACTTTACCTGTACTGAAATGACAAACTGTGTCTTGTTGTGACTAAAAAAATCTAAGTTCAGCTATCATTCTGCTCATTCTCTACAAAGCATCTTCAAAACCTTGTGTAGGTGAATCAAATAATTTCATCTTTTCCTTGCATACTGGGACTGGAAGCAGTAATTCTTCTTTTTTTTTAAGATGACACTACACTAGGCACAGAATTAGCATATAGTTCATATCATTCTGTGGGTCTAATAAGACAAGTTCTGGCTGGACCTGCAATTAAAATAATCCACTTGCTCACCCTTCTTCCAATTAGCACGTGAACTTCATACCTACAAAAAGCAGGAGACCAAAATCTCTGGAAAAAGAGAGGGTAAGAGGATAACCTTGTCCTCTACATCATGCCCTCTCCATGGTCTTCTTGTCTCATGAGAAATAATACGTGTATTTTACAAGACCACTAACACAAGACAGTGATCTCAATGTAAATCCTCATTAGGGCAAGACAGGTATGTTTAAGGACAACTATGGGGGATCAACAAAAAATTTTCCATTGGCAGTATGCTTTCGTTTGGCCCCATGGAAAGAAGTTTACAGTGGGCCAGTTACCTTGCATTCAACCTATCATCATGTTAAAAACAAACAAATCCATCCCAATTGATTTAATACATTGTGGTCTGTGTGGCAACAAAGCCTGGTTACCCTGAGCAGAGGGTAGATGGTCCCAGTGTGAAGGAAAACTGACTGATGGGCACCTATTGAAATCAGCAGGCTGGTAATGAAGGCTTGTAAATGCTGGTGTGTGAGATAACTCAGCCCAGCTTTCTTACAATCGGCATCAACTCTAAAATCAATACACAGTGCTTTCTTCTGCTGCAATAAAACATGCAGAATTATGTAAAGCTTGGAGAGAAGATTTTATTTTCAAAGTTATAAACCATGCTGTCTTCTCATAAATGACTGTGGAGGACAGAGCTTGTAAAATGTCCTTTGATCACTTGCGGGCTCAAAGGAAAACTAAAAGGTTTCAGACAGAATTGTTGCCACTTGCATGTCTGTCTATCTGACTGTGTCTTCATTTCTCTAGAAAACTCACCAGACATGAATTATGGACATCTTAAAATGTTATTAAGGCATAATATAAGCTTAGCTGCCTGACTGAATTACTCTGTTGAGACATCTACCAGTATGTTGAGAGACTAAAAAAGGTTTTGGATCTGAAAGTATCATACTACCACTGTAGAGATCCAAGGAGTTTTACAATGAAAGAGCTGAGAAAAGGTGTCTGTTTTAATGAATGAGAACCAGAGAGATGAAGCATAAGATCATAAATGTTTCACTCAAACACCTAAAATTCTTCAAACTACAAACAAGGTGCTGGTTTAATTATTTCACTAAGGTTTAAAAATGAATAAATCTTCATGAAATCTGCACGTCATGGATTGAAGAACCACGATGGTGTTGTATGTCATTATGTTATCAAAAGGAAATCTTAACCTGATGCTTAAGAAACCCTTGAGAAGCAGCACTGAAACCTGAGGGGAAGTATTCAATCACATCACTTGTTTCAGTGACCATCATTCTCCAATGCAAGAGAGGAAGAAATACATCTCTCTGTGAGCACAGAGACCTCCTACAGTCACTCAATGTGCAAGCTATTTGTGATTAATCAAAAGTTTAATTTTAAACAAAACAAGCTCCTTTTCTTCAATCATGAGTAAAGATTAAAGCAAGTGGATTATCTTTTTAGAAGAATCTCTAGGTCTCTAGACTTACCATCCAATACACAGAGTGTCCAATTTTGTCTTGGAGATTTTAGGGGAGGAAGGCAAGATGGAAAAAAATGAATGATCCCATGGAAGAAGGAGGAAAATGAATGATCCCATCAGCCAGGTGGGTAATAAACGGTAGCAAAGTGGTGTTTCATACATTACCATGACAATCAAGTTACTGAAACTGAAAAACAGTAACACAAAGAGAGGATAAAAGACAATTTTTTCCACAGTAGCTAAGCTACTGCATCTTGTGAGGCCTGCTTTCTTCCCATACACTCCTGAAAGCAGAGGCTGAATGCTCTCTGGGTCCACTGGGCCTTCATCAGCCAAGTTTTCAAAAAGAGCTGCATAGAAACAGGTACCCTTGGCACACAGGAAAGATGCAGAAAGAATACCAACATGCCGTGATCACCAAAGCTTCTTGCCAGGTCAGGATAATAAATGGTGGTGTTTAGTTTGGTAAAGCCATCGGCATTGGCAGCTGTCACCCACCAACCAGCTGGATAAAACTTAGGTACCAAGATATGACCTATCGTTTCCCCCAAATCCAGAAGTGCTTCAAGAGCCCACACAACTAACACAGTTTGCCTTGCTGTAGAGGTTTATCAGCTGAGTAATGCACATCACGACTACGTGTCATTTGCAGCAGATAAGGATGCAGAAAACTCCTTATGACTAAAAGAAAGGATTTAGATAAGCAGAACCTAATTACAGAACTGTTAGAAATGACAGTCACAATAGTTTACTATTCCTTCCCTGTTACAAAAATCAAGAGTGATTTCTGCAGGCAGAGATCCTGGGTTCATGTCTCGTGCACCACAGTGCCACCACCAGATAAATCCTGGTAGCACGATGGCAAATGTTTTTGACTTGTCCCATGTAGTTCAGAACCGCCTGTGCCTTCAATGACATATGTAGTAGGACCTGCTGCCCGCCTTGCTGAACCTGAAAGAACTGCTGGGTGAAGCCCAGGATACAGAAAACACAAAGAGCAAACTAGACAGATGACAGAAAGAACTACCTGATCTTCTATGAAGCTTCACTGCAATGTCTTAACAGTGAAAAGTGAATGTCTGTTTTCTTTTTAGGGGGATCTGGGCTGTTGTCATAAACGGAACCATTCTTTCCCTGAATCCCCTAGAATTACTAATAATATTCCAACTGGAGTTTTGGGTAATTATTATTCATAGGCAGTTGGTAATGCATTTATTTAAAACAACCACATACTATGAAGTAGTCTTTAAAAGGCTGTTACTTTTTTTAAGCTCTTGATCTTAGGTTTCTATACTATTCAGTGAATTATATTGCTATTGGTCCTTCTATGCTCCTGGACATTAGATAAGGGAAGTATGTCAGAAACTTTATGCAGGAACAAACCTCTAGATCATCTAGTCTACAGCAGCAGGCATTTTGGAAATCCCTTCTCTCTTTTGCTAAGGTTCTGGTACTACTACCGACTCTCTCATGTAGAAGAACTCAACACAGGTTATTCCACATTGCATCCTAAGGATTCACCTTCACTCTGTAGTAAAAAACAAACACTGAGACCTCTTCAATAATATATGGTTCCAAATAGAAGTTAGGCACGATCACTCTTACTATCTCTCACGTAACATTTGGGTATGGTGACTTCAAAGCAATTGTATGACACATGATGACACGCTGCCGCAGTCTCACTTTTGATTCCCAACCAACAACTCTCGGGGAAAGGCTCAAGATCCAGTGAAAAGATCCCAACAAAGAGAAGGACGCTGCTGGCCACAAAAGCATGAGTTTGTCTTTCTTAGCAAGTGCCAAAGATACTGTTCAGCCTCATGGTAAATTAGACAGTTAAAACAGGATATCTGGAGACCATTAAAACAGACAGACTTGGTTTCCTTAGCTTTACTGAGGGTCAGGAGATTGGCTGAAATGTCCAGAATTTTTGTCTTACAACAATAAAGGTTGCAATACTGAGGAGTTTTTTGGATGGATTTTTGTTTGCTTTTGGGGGTTTTTTGATTGTTTGTTTTAGCTGGCTAAACTGCACAGCACTTTGTCAGGATTGTGTCCACTCTTGAATATTTTATCACTTTAGTGCTCACATGAAATGAAAGGGATGCACAGAATTACCACTGCAGTACTCTCTTTGCATTATTTACAACCTTTGAGGCTGCAGCACTTCAGCATGATATTGCTAACATAAAAAGGCAGAACTTCCCCTCAAGCCAGGTTTTTAGTTTCACAGTCTGCAATGTAACATGATTGAAAAAGGTCTATGAACCTCCCTTTACAACCCCCATCCCCTATCCCGACTTTGTAAATGCTGTCACTCCAATGTGCAAAGAACCTGAACAGATCCTTCCCTTCCTCTAGGGAGGGATCCGTGCCCTTGTTCCACCACTTTTGCCCAGCTGCTCCCACCCCATTCTTTTTCTTGCCTTGTTAAAGTCCTCTGAAGTTGCCCTCATTTCCTTCCACGTCTTGTTCAAGAGCTGAATGCAGATACAGAAGAACTCCTCAAACGATCTGTCATGGGTGAAGAACATGGGATGGAAATCGTTGCAGGTCTCACTGGCTAAAAATAGAAAAAAAAAAACAAGGAGAGTGGAATAAAACAGGTAAAACCAGAAGCTGAAAACAATTAACATAAAATACAATTCGCCACAAATTCTGTAATTGAGAGGAATCCTAGTTTTAGTAGCAAAAGATGTCAAAACATTATCCCAGAAAGTCAGCCTTAGTCTACAGTTCTTAAGTCAACAAAATACCATACAGAGTCTGTCTACAGGAGATCATCAGTGAGAACAAGAGGAAGAAACTATCTGTTTGCCTGAATTTTCTCTCAATGAGTGTTTTGTTTGTGCCAAGTTTTGTTGTTCAGGCCAGGACAGAGACAGAGGGAAGCAGCACAAGTCTCCTCATCAAAGCAACAGCCTTCCCCACTGCTAACAGCATGTACCATATTGCCTGCTGAGAACCAAACACCAAACCTCATCCATCACAAAGTAGTATTAGATCCGTGTACACACTGAAATGTGAAGCTCTGCTGACACAGCAGATGATCTACCATATTGTACATGGGTATACCACAGAGGTAACCAGAGAAATCCAGATAGATGTACAGACAAGAGTGTAACTTGATTACACTGAAAATAACTGGAAACAAAAGAAATGGGATCTTCTGTCATCCATCCCTTGCCTCACATGGAAGGAAAACAAACCCAGCTCCAAACTTGGGTGGTTTTAAAAAATCAAATACTAGCTTTAAAGAAGGAAAAAAAAAATAAAAGAATACTATAATGGTGAACCCCCAAAAAAGGAAAAGTATGATTTGGTAAATTGCTGTGCACCTCGAGTGATGAATGGAGTTTCAAAAACTAAGGGCTGAAGTGGTGCTGACACATATGAGCAACCCAGGACAGAAGGGGCTGTAGCCAGGGACTGAAAAGGATCCTTAAACCCTGTCATGACTTGCAGGGTCACCTCAATAGGTTGCATGTATATGTTCTTAAAATTCAGCCACTGCTTTAGGCAAACTTTCTCCTCTGCAAGAAGAGGGGAACTATCAAGCACTGGAACCCTTTTCTTGAGGTTTGATCACTGTCTGACCTCTGCCTTCTCTCAGCAGAACTGGAAAAATTAAAATGAAGACTCTTTGCAAGAGAATGTCAATGGCTCAGGCAGGCTGAGTCCCTGCATCAGCTGCTCACACTTGGTCCTGGTACCTCTTCCAGACACAAAATCACCCTTTCAGCATGTTTAGGTATCTCTCCTGCATCAGTAGCTCAGCCACTGGAACATGAGTTATGTTTAGAGCCACCTGAGCCCTCAAAGCAGAAGGGTTTCTGATCTCTCCCCACATGCAGTGTTCTGATTATAAAGCAATACTCTAAAGCTTAATTGTAAATGTGAAGCTTAATTTTAACATCAGATTTACGAAGATCTAATCAATTCCTCAGCTAAGTAGCAAATATGCATGTTAATTCTAGAGCACAGGTTTCATTCTAATTAGGTAAACTCCATTTACTTCAAAGGACGTGCAGTCAAGGGAGCATTAGTCAAAGCAGAGGCCTATATTTATGAGGCATGACTCAATCCCTTTAAAAGACTAAAATGCCTCAGGCATGAGTCTCAGAGCACCTTCAGCTTCCATTCATTCCACTGGAGCTGCAAGGGCTCAGCACTTCCAATAATCAGACCTTCAGCCTGTAATAATGTCAGAGACAGAACAGAACAGATTCTCAGAGGGCACTTGTCTTTAAGTCATGAAATACTATAATGATGAGAAGAAATAAAATAACACCAAGCAGAAGAATGCAGCCAGTACCTTCGCTGTATAAATCACAGCACGAAACAAGGCAATAACCCTCGACATGCACTGGCCTTTCTGATCCTCCTCAGAGCCTGAGCTTAGCGCTGCTTCTGCTCATAAAAATCAATAAATCAAAATTAATGGAAAGGCCAGGGATTCTTGGAAACTTGGTCATCGATTCAAAGTCATGCTCTTGATGATAATCAGCCCCAAACCATAGCTACTCTGTTGACTGTTCTGCATGCAGAATCATGTACCATCTCCTCCCTGCCTTTTTTTTAAGTAGGCAACATAGTATGTTTCATACCTTTTCAGCTTGAAAAGGAAAGAGTCAAGAAAGAAATCACTGTTATTGACATAAATGGAGAAAGTCAGGCCTCTTAGAATGCGAGATCAACATCTTAAAGGGCAAAACAAATCCTATGAAAAAGTCATACCCAAATGACAAACAGCTTCCTCAAAATACCCACCAGCCCAGAGAGTAAAAAAAACCCAACCCACGCTCAGCTTCAAAGGTAGCTCTTTGTATGTCTCAAAAAGTCTATCAAAACCAATGCAATTCATGAAAGACAACCCTTGTGCCAATACCTATCTTCTCCTTTTGACAGGTAAAGTGAGGATGAAGGAAAAGGCAACACTATGTCACTATTGCTTTCCACACCAGGGTAAAACCAAGTCATAACCTGTGGTCTTACACCCCTCTCTCCAGCCGCAAGTCAGCATCTCCAATATCAGCTTGTCTCCACAGAGTGGGCAGATTTAGAGGCTGCTCAGTGTTACTAATAAACTTCTTGGATTTATTTTGACACTAGCTTGCAATTTGATTAGTTCTAAATCGAAACAGAGGTCCAGCATCGAAATAATTTGGAGACCTTCTACATAAGAGCTGCAAGCAAAATTCCTGCCCTTAAGCCTAGCACTCCCCTAACCTTCATTTTCATGAGCAGGGACTAACCATATTTATACCCACACAAAAACACATACAGGGCTGCAACGCAGAGACACAAATCATCATGATTATTTAATAACATCATCAAGATTTAATTACACCTCTGTGAGATCACCTTCGAAAGGCAAGTCACAGATGCCTGCCCTACATAAATCAGGTGAAGATCTTGTTGATTTTCCTTTCTTGGCACAATGCTCGGAGTTGTAGATCAATGTGGCACCTCTCAGGATTCAAATAGTCCTTCAAGCTTCTGGCTGATCTATAGCTGTGACTTTGAGGAAGAAGCTTAAGTTCATTTCTCATCATAAATTGCACTGGCAAAAAAAAAAAAAAAAAAAAGAGCTAATTTCTACCTGGAAGTTTATGTGGTTCCTTTGGTGTATATTTTTAGTGTCTACACAACACAATTTTTGTCTGTCAGTTTATTTCCTCAATTACAACAAAGATATTCAAGCATCCCAGACTGTTTGAGTGGTAAACAGATTTTACATGTTATGCTGTTCCTCTGTGGATTAGCAGAAAACAACAGGAAAAAAAAAAGGAACAAATTGAGAAAGAAGAGTTACAGCTTATTTTTTTTTACCCCATCTCTAAATGCCTTTTCCCATAAGGAACAACATTATTGGGGCTGAATTTCTTTTAGCTGTGTCAAGAACAGTTAGGTATTTGCATATTTGCATAAGCCTGTCTTGGAAGGGCATAGATCACATGATGATGTTTCAATAACTGACTTGAAGTACATCACAGATTTAAATTTCAAAGTGGCTGTGGTGAACTGAATACCACAGTAGGGATTTTTGCATACAAGACAGACTCCAAGAAAGGACAAATGCACCAGACCACACAGCAGGCTGGTGTGTCACCTTGCTGTTCAAGCCCATATGAAAAAAGGCCACCAGTTCCAATGAAGCTGGTTGATAGCTGGGAATACTGATTACATCTTTCCTGCACCTTAAAAAGTAGGTTATATGTAGAAACCTGTAACTAGTTTCCATTTGTAAAAAGAGGGGGGGGGAAACCCCACATTTTGTTAATCTTAGAATTTATCCAGTGCAATACTTGAAGTAAAACAGATTAGCTTTCTGTCCCCCAAAGCTACAACATCAGACACTGAGTAATAACACTTCTCTAGGCAAGGTGCTGCCCTTGATCTTGAGAAACTTTTGCCTTCTTTCTGCCTCTGCTAAACTGCTATCTTAATAGTAGACCCTCATCCCCCACCATGTCTTTCAAATGGCACATTGTCATTCTGATCTCTCCCTTATGAATTTCTTGAAGAAATGAAAAAGGTTGTCCTGGTGTGAAAGCAAAATAATAAATAGCCATATCTACCATGAATATAAAAGCTTGACATTAGCAACTGTCCAACGTGTTATTTTCAAACTCCATTCACAACACTACAGGGGAATAAATTGAAGTGACTTAAACAGTCATTTTTCTGCAAATTTGAAGCTTGGACCCATTGCATTGGGAATGCATATAAAAGACAATTTGCTAATCACAAATGAGCCACCTCCTTCATGGATGTCAGCCACATCCAATTGGTCTACTAAATACAACTAGGATAGATTTGATTAAGCAGATAATAAACACAAGTGATAGCACTGCTGTGCATTCTCAAATGTTTCCAAAGCAGGCAGAAAGCTTAAATCAATCAAAGTATTCAGTCAGCCATACAAATATGGTCACCTGGCACTAATGCTTGTCACTCAGGAAGAGACAGACACCTGTGGTGAGGAGTAAGCCTCTCTGCTGGGAGTGGTATTAACAGATCCTGTGCACTCTGAAACTCATTGAGAAAATCAGCCTGAAGCTGCATCAGCTAAATTTTGAGAGGAGAGAAGCAGTGATGCAGAGTCCTGAGAAACTGGTTTGCAATGTCCCAGCCAGGGACGGAGGTGTCTGAAAGGTACCTAGGGTCCCCCATGACTCAATCTTCAGAGAGATGTGTGTTTTCTCTTACTGAGCTGCTGCTTAATTCTGGGTGAGTCATTCATCCCCTCTGCTGTTTTCCCCAGTTTCACAGAATGGAGATGATAATATTTGATCAGAGAGGAGGTGGGTGGAAAGATCCCTTGCACTTTCTGAAGTGCAGCAAGATCCACAAATGAAGGGTGCAATATGGACCTTGGAAATATCATCTCCACTTGGCACAGCCTCCCCTGGGATTATTATTCACCAATAACAGAAGAGAACCAAAGAGCAACTAACTCTCACTAGCTTTCAGGAGAAGCAGCACTGTAATTTCTGCTTCTTCTTGAAGATGAATACAGTAAAAATAACCACAGCCATGATCATTTTTTTTATACACAATCAAAAATTCTCTCAGTAACACAAAGCACATCAGAAAAAGCACACCTAATACTGCAGAAATACAGTGATTGCCAAGTTATCCGCACCACTGATCCCTGTAGTCTGCTGGCAATAATTTGAGAGAAAACCTTTGGCTAGTTTTCTGGCACGTGATAGGGAAAAAAGTGTAATTTAAGGAAAAGAAGGTGGCTAACAATAGCAGTGCAGTAATGAAGCAGAAATATTGCTGCCAATGCTGTGGTTTTCTTTCCTAAGAAACAGTGCTGTTTAGAAGGCTCACCTGGTATTAGAACGAAAGCCACTCATCCTTTTTTTTCTTTGAGGGAGTATGATACAAGCAACTAAACTTCAAGACACAGCCAACTAATGCAAAAAGCTAAGCTGCATTTGTTATGGTGAACTATGTGAGGGTTTTGTTTTGCCTGCTTTGAAACAAAAAGGGTATAAGGAAGCAGGATGTGCCACTGGGTTCCCCAAGGATGGGGGCACGTGTGTGTCAGAAAATATCATCCCAGACAAGGATATTGGGAGTGAATCTAAATCCAAAATTTCATTACCAAAGCAGCATACAGACAATTACTCAGGAAAGCAATGAGCTGATCACATAGAGTAGGGCAAAAAATACTCTCCCCCATCTTAACATGGTATGTAGCATTTCCAGAGCACCAAAATTACCCTGCAACACATGGCTGCAAAAGACCTTCATCAACTTACCTTGCCTGATCACATATTTAGTTGGAATAGAAGCAATATGAAATTGCTAGATGTGCAGCAAAACTATCCCCTCAAACTCCTAATAAAGGCATAAGGCAACAGCATTTCTCTGAACCAATGGGGCTTCTCAATAGGGAAGTTGGAAGAAAAGTACATATAAAAGGCTTCCTACGGTCTTGTTAGGCTTCCCTTTTCAGGACTGAGAACAAATTTCACTGTGCAATGAAAAACAAGGATTCCAGGAAACCTCAAGCCTGAAGAGACAGACAGGACTGGGATGTTTACAGCATACACAGCCCCAAGCTCTTCACTAACTTATCCAGATTTGTTTTCATTGTGACTGCTGCTGTGTCAGAAACATCTCCCCTCTCCAAGATACCATTAAATGAAGGAGCCATGCTTTCAAATTCCACCTCTCATTGTCCCAAATGAAAGTGTTGAAAGGACAACCCTGACCATAGCAGCACAAGTCCATAAAGCCTCCAGCTCATGACTACTAACAAATGCAGCAGTTCAGAGGTGGCATCCGTGCTATGTCCATAAAGAAAGAGGTGGCTGTAGAGCAACAACATCTGGGCAGACTCATCCTGCCATGTCCAGAGCTGATGGTGAACTGAAAGAAACCAATGAGGTCAGCAGTGTCCACACAAACAGGCTCACTGTCTAAAGGTAATGCCTTTTGCAACTCAGTAAATAAAGACACTTGACTGCACCTCTCATACTTGGAATGGACCTGAGGACTGAGTTTTGGAAATGCAAACAGAAAGCCAAAGTGCAGAAAGAGGAGAGGTACAAAAAGGCAACAAGGAAATGAAAAAGATTACACAAAGGCAGTATTGTGCCAATAAGGGTTCCCCATCTTTTCCAAAAGCAGCCTTTATTTATTTGTGGTAAAACAGGTGTCAGATATGAGTAACTCTGAACTGCCTCCACAACGTGTCACAGCACACAGTTGGGCAAAATGGGAAGTAACTTGCTTCCCTCTTCACTCCTCCCAGGTTTTTTTTTTAAAAGCAGTGATCAATAACCATAAGAAAATGCAGGTTTTAAAACATCTGATGGATAAATCTGAGTGTTTCATCATACATGGATTTTCAGAGGTGAGGGAGCACTTCGCTCAGTCATGTGCTTCTAGGACCAAACTCCTTTAGAGTGGAAATGGTATGAAAAACCAAGGGTTTGTATTTGTCATAGCCAAAAGGGATGGATGTCTTTTGTGGAAAAGAAAAAAAAGAGACTTAGATCTGCAAGCACAGATCTGCAGCTATGCTCTGGCACATTGACAGTACCTTTGAATAACAATATAGGAATCAGAGGCTTATTTAGGTAAGAAAAGACCTTCAAGACCATCAGAATGTTAATCGATTAAGGTGATAAATATGCTTAGGGACTACAAAGTCCTTATGGTCACTTCTAGTAAACATATACAACAAAAAGGAATGACACATATAAAGCAGAATCTACAGAAGCTTTTTTAACAAGCAAACGTACCACACAAAACCTTACAAAAGATAACACTGCTGCTTTGTCAGGCTCCTGATGCCTTGCAAAGCACACAAGGCAATGATGGCTACATGAAAAGCTTAACAAAAAAAGACATATCTATATAAAAATAAAGCATTTCTGACAATTTCAAAGCCCACAGACTGTCTGTCTACTTGAAGTCCGACTGACACAGATAGAGGCACTGACAGAAAGCCAGCTAAGCTCAGACCTATCACAGGAAACACCTTATCACATCTGTTACATGTTGATACTCTAGTCCCTTCCCTGTTGCATCTTTTCTCTTCCAAGCCCTCAAGAGAAACTAGCCTCACTCGTATCTCCAGACAAATCAGGAAGCATGACAGTAGCCATGGGGGAGGTAGATATTCTCAGCATTTAGAGAGAGCAGCATAAAAGCAGTCACTTGCACTGCATAACCACTCTTTTTAGCCCCATGACACCCATTGGCATAGTTCATTGCTAAATGCCATACTCTGGCAGATTTTCTATTCACTGTTGCAATACCACAGATCCGGAACACTGAGGGCTGAAGTCAAGTTCCTGGGTGCAGAACAAGTGGGCACTCATTCTGTCTTTGCTTTTCACATCTCCTTGATGTTCCCTCCCACAAGCTGTACACTGAGAAACTGCCTTTCACGGCAGGATTACTGGCTTTTCTCCTTTTACTCTGACTGCTCAAGAGAGCACCAGCTTATTGCTTCTCCTCCTAAAGGGATTCTTGCTAAAGAGCACACTCCTACCCCTAATTATCTATTTTCTTTATTAGGAAGTTCCATAGGCTGTCTTACAGGTTACAGCTCGTGCCTCTCCAAAGACCTTCTGTGAGATACCTCATCAAGAATGTACTCTGGTTAACATTTGAAATACAGGCCATGCTGTTGCAATTCACAAGAGAGGAGTTGTCACTGAAAATTAATTCTGCTTTAAATAGGCTGGCTAGGGCTCCATCTGTAAGCAAAACTTAAGCAAGCCTGTGAAAACCTGCAGGAAAAACACTACAACAGTAACTTGGGAAGTCTACAGGGTTTTTTAGGTCCCACCTTGCTCTCACTCCCCCTTCCCTCGTACAGATCTCCTTATTAAAACTCAATCTATAAAATTATAGTAAAAAAATATATGTGGATGTTGTGCAAGACAATTAGTGGAAAAGGCATTTTTTAGGGGGGAGGTATTTGATGTTACAAGTGAACAATAGCAGAGAACTGCACGGAAGAAAAACAAATGAGCAGATGGAGAAGCTGACAAACCAACAGTCAGGCCAGAAAGGAAAAGAATCTTTTTCCTGGTACCAGGCCATTCCCCTATTAGAAAAAAACCCCAGTTACAACTGAATTACCCACGCAGACCTGGAATAGACTAGCCACAAAACCTCTGTACTCACAATTAGAGGCGTCTGTACATTAGATGCCTCCTTCGGTGGACTTTTGTGACAGGCCTCTGGCTACTTTCAATACCCCCATGGGCTGGCTGCCTGATAGTTCTGCCTAATCAGTCAGGCTAGCTCCCAAAGTGCAAAAGCTGGAAGGACAAACAGCCAGTTATGTAGAAAATGAATGACACAGCTAAACTTACGCTAGCTCCTCTGCAATCACAGCAAAGGCAACAGAACAAAAGCTCTCTAAATTCAACCGTCTGTTTCAAATCAATCCTGGATATACTCAAAATGCCAGAGAAGGTAACAGACTGAGACACGGGGAAAGAGGACATCAATAGCAATATAAAAAATGATTGCCTGTGATTAAGGTAAGGGTATTCACCGTATCAGACATCTTAGAACAATGTCAGCTCATCTTTCCTGTCACATGTGATTTTGAACTGTGCCGAAACTACACTGCTTTCTCAAGAACCAGGAGATATGGGCAGTACTGCCACTACTACAGCTTCATTTAGGACAAGTCACCCTAGCAACAACACCTCTCTTCTGCATCCGTACAAACTGTGTACCTCCTTTAAAAGATGCTTATTTATGTGTATCTGCACCAAATTTCCAAATAACTTTTTTTTTTCCCTCCCTTCTTTGTGAAAGTGAGATGTGAGAAGGAAGAAACTGGCCACTGGACACAAGCCTGCACAGACAAAATCCTGTGCAATATATCCCAGGATGGTAACACTCTAGCACATCTACAACCCGCCTACTATTCCCTTCTTGGTCTGTGCCACGGGCAGTGACAACCTAATCATGTGCAGGGAGATGCAAATCTGCCTTTTCCTCCTGAACTCCATCGCTACTGGATCCCAGTTGGACTTGCCGAGGTGAAGGTCATAAACTCACTGTGAAACTTTGCTGTCCAACCACAACAGCCTAAGTTGTTTTCTCCCCCTACAAATTGTCTTAATCTGTAAATTATGCTTTTAACTATCTGGGCTAGAGTCCCAAAGTCAGACTGGCAGAACAAAAATAAAACTGCTGAAGCATACTCTTTTAACATAAACCAAACTGGGTAATTGCTACTCACAAGAAAAAAGGGAAAACAGTGATGTAGTAGGGTGCAAGCTGCTCAGGAAACATTGAACCTCAGGGCTTGTTAGTGTATTTATCAGAGATCATTACCAGAATGCTCTGTCTAAGTGCCAAGCATCTTCAAATGGCTTCGTGAACGTTAATCAATCACTAGGAGGACATTAGTTAACATTAATTCTTCAGATGTCAAACTTAACCTCTTGAAAGGCAAGCAGAAAATCAAGTTAATTAGACCACAGGCTTAACAAGAGAAGCTACTTAAACAACACATTTCCAAGCGGCAAATTCAGCTCATCAGCTACTCCGCTGGAGTTGTTCACTTCATACGCTGAGCTGTTTGATATTACAGCTTCTGGAGCGCAGTTTTCGATAGGCAAAACTACTGTCATAAAAAATTATGCTTTAGAAATGTTTAATCAGGCTGTAATACTGCCCTGCTTCATGTTATTGCTTTTCTTTACAGGCTGAAACATTAAACCAGCATCTCAGTCATAGCACTGTAGAAAAAAAAAAAGAAGGTAAAACATTGTATTTTAGTCTGGGAAACAGGTCTCTTGCTTAAAAGTATGTTAGAGAGCGAAAGCATTTTAAAGTGAGTTATTGCTCTATATCCTAGGGCATCTGCATTGTGTATTAGCTGACAGAATTCATTATAATCCCCAAACCCTTTAGTTTATGAGAAGCTTAGACAATCACCTAGTTCAGGGTTAAGTGAAGTACTGCAGGTTCTCTCCTCGTGATGCTTGGTGTAAAAAGTCCTTGAGTATAAATGAGCGTGTGAGAGACTGGGAAAGAGGCCCAGAAAGCACATTAAGACTTGCTGAGGGTCACATCTTTGTAAACTACCAGAATCAGGACAATAAGGAGGAAATTTGGTCTAAGCTGTCACGTCTCTGGTGTTAATAACAGCACAGTATTCCCTTGTAGCTTGTTCCATTACTTATCTAGTCTCTAGCTTTGTTGTTGTCATTGTACTTGGATATATTTCCTCTTTTGTATTGTAAATCCATTATTTGTTTTGTCCTTGTTGAATACAAGAATTGAATAAAGTAATTTTCACATCATGCCTTGAGCTTTGTGAAAACAGTTATATCTTTTCTATCACCTTCTTCCATCCTAACCATGAGTAATTGTCTTAATTTTTCCTTGAGGGTCTTATTTTCCCATGTGTATTATCACTCACTCTAGAAATATGTCTGCATGCATGAAGATCACAGAATACCAACGTACAAAGATGAAAATAATGATCTCTCAGAACCAACAAAGAAAAACAGCAAGCAAAAACCTTCTGCTGAAACGTCTCTGTTGAAGCTGTATTTGAAAAAGGAGCTAAGCTAATGTGTTTTGCAATGGGAGTAATAGGAGGGAATTTTTGACACTTTACATTCATTTTTTCCCCATTTGAAATTGTTATCTCAGACAAGACCTATCTTTGCTTCTGCATTTTAGGTTACAATTAGCTGGCAAAATTTAGGATTATTGTTTGGCTGGTTTTTTTTTTGAAGCATTATCCCAGTCGTGTCTCGAGAGACACTGCAAAGAGCCAAGTGTACTAGCCTTGCTTTTGTTGAACTGGTTCATAACACAAGAGAAACAATATACATTCACGTGAAAAAAATCATCATCACGCCCTCAGAAAACATTCTTCAGTTCTCTCTTGACTGAATCACAGAATGGTAGGGGTTGGAAGGGACTCTTAGAGATCATCTTGCCCAACCCCCCTGGCTAAAGCAGGTTCACCTAGACCAAGTCACACAGGAACGTGTCCAGGTGGGTTTTGAGGACCTCCATAGAAGGAGACTCCACATCCTCCCTGGGCAGCTTGTTCCAGATTTGTAAATACTAATAAGATCCCCTCCTCAATCTCCTCTTTTCCAGACTTAACAGTCCCAGATTCTGCAGCCTGTCCTCATAAGGAATATGCACCACTCCCCTGATTATCTTGGTGGCCCTGTGCTGGACTCTCTCCAGAAGTTCTCTGCACTGTACCTCTGCCACGACACCTGGCCTGGCAACCCCTTGCACCCAGAGATGGGGCAGCAATGGACCTCACTCATGTCATGCTGACAGTTTGGTCTCCAGTCTGATGCTTTTGGTGTTTAAACATGTAAATAGCCCTGTTCCTTTGTGCTTTCATAAAGGCTTTAAATCTGAATAAAGCTTAAGTTTTCACAGCTACTCATGTGAAGACACCTCGATTGTGTGCCAGCCTTAGTTTTAAAATTTGCAAGAGAACCTGCTTTATATTAAACATCCCACTTCATGCCCCTTCCTTCACAATAAAGAGCACTTATTTCTCCATCTGATGAAGTCCTTCCCCTCTGTCCCACACAAAGCCTTAAGAGTAAGGCAGATTTTTAATGCATTTGTCGTGTGAAAAGAATACAAAAGCAAACAGAAGCCTCATCCTTAAAAAAAGGGAAGAGGGAAAGACGAAATTGGTTACTATCAGGGCTGCTCTCAATAGCTGGCAAAGCTTCAAAATTAGTTTTGAAGGAAACTAAGTAAAAACATACTGAGGTGAACAGGTGAATAAATATTGCACAGGCTTACCAAGAGGAGATCAAGTCTGATTCATATAATCTTCTTTGACAGAATAACTACTGCTTCTCATGGGTGAAATGTGGTGGACTTTATATGCACAGCCGACAGATTAATTCACCTGCATCTGACTTAAGTACTTCAATATAACATTGTGTGCCCAACAGACAATCAGTAATTCATCTGGAGAAAATGGGATTTGATACAAGAATCAGTGAGGTGTGCGAGAGACACTGGCCACATATGGAAATGACAAAGAGGAAAGGGAAGCTATCAAGTTAAGAGTAGCTTTACTGGAATTTCTCAAACATCAGTCTTGAACACCGGATTTTCACTGGCAAATGTTGGTACAAAATCTAGGAGTACCTCCACAAAATATACTGGAGCCCAAAGCTGGTGGGACTGTTGATGAGAGAGATCAGAGTGCCATAAAGGAAGGATTTTTGAGACCTGAAGAAATCAGAACGGTATGACACTGAATAATATGAAAGATTTCAAGTAATAAAAAGGATTTCTGCTCTAATCTGAGACTCACCAGTAATAAACAGCAGAGAAAAAACACACCTTGAACCATGACTGACAAAAGCCTCAAGAAAAGCAATCCTGAAACACAATCAGCCAAGACTTTCTAGCACAGCTACTAAAGTATCAAAACATGACACAATGCACTGGTAGTAGACAAACCAGAACAGAATCTGGAATTCTTGTCACTCTTATGCAAGACACAGAGATTTAAATGAGAACAAAGTGCATGGAAGGAAGGGCTTCTAAAATGGAGAATGGTATTGGAATGGACTGAAGTGACTTCTACTTTTTCTCCTTTCCCAGTTTCAACTACTTTTCCTGCATGCTCATCTTTGAAACTGCCAACGTGTAAAGATTTCCTGCTTTTAGAAGTCTTTGTTGTGCTCTCAGCTGAAGTGGCTGGAATTTCAGGTTAACATTACAATATCCTTTAGCCTTTTGCTACAAAGCCCACACCTCCTCTGTAATGTCACTACTGAAGAGATGAACCAAAAATAGCATCGTCTTCAGTTAAGTTTTGCTCATCTACAATGGAACAGGATATATCATCTGAGACCGGACTGTTTCAAGCACTTTTTGCTAGTATAAGAATCATACCACATGATTCTGTTTCCTCAAGTATACAATAGGGTTAATGTTTCCTTTCTTGCTCTGAGACTGATTGTTTAGATGCTCTAATATGTATCACTTTTAATGATAAATCTACCAGTATATTAGGAACAACTTTGCCCTGGGCACCCATAATTCAATTCAGCCTTGACAGGAGGAGGAACATTCAGCTATTATAACAAATAGGCTCTCCATCACTCCAGCAAGATGGTGTAAAAATCAAGCCCATCTTAGACTCCCACTGACAGAAAAAGAACAGGCTTTAGGAATGAGGCACAATGGTTTTTATTATTAAATAGATTACTCAGTATTACTAAATAGATGACTGAGATTTTCCTATTAAAGGGATTACCTCTCTGATAAATCAGCACAGAAAGTCTTAATGGACACTGTCATATCTAGTGCTCAAACTAATAGAAACAAGACTCTTTAACTGTGCTGTGAATATATTACTGAATCCCCAAAACCTTCACCTTCCCCCCTGCTGAACAATGTTGCTGCTGAGTCATTAGGGGTCTCCAATTGCCCTAAAACTGTTGTCAACCTAAGCTGGGAGTTACTGAAATTCACTTCATGGAAAGTAACCTTAATAAAGCCAGAAACAGGAATCTTGTCTTTTAACAGACCACAGAAGAACAGCTGCTTTATCTGAACATTTCCAGAAGAGCTGTACGTTGAGAAAACTAACTCTGATCTAAAGGCAAAACTAAGAGTAGTCCAATGGATGCCTATGTGATAAATCCATGTGATTATACACCTGTATCTCCATGAGAATAATTGTAGATATGATAAGTTTATTGGGGAGGAAAAAAAAAAAAGCTGTTTATAATACAAGTAAAGTTCATTATGTTTGAAATACCCTCTGGAACGTTTTGGATTATGAATGGTTCTGATCTCCAGTTTGAATGAGTCACGACAAAGATGATCTATTAGTATGCCTGCCATTCGGTACACTTTGTTGATAATAATGAGCCAAGCATTAATGACTCAAGCTTCTCCATTATGACACAAATTAATGAGTGTATGTGTACATGTGCATGTGTGTCTTGTTATTGACTTTTCCAAGTGGTATCTTCCAACCTGCACTAATAGAGTTGTCAGAGGTCTAGTGTGCAAGCAGAGCAAGAGCTATAAGGCAACTGTATAGCACAAACTGGTATTTTTCAAAGAAATAAAACCAATCTTCCACACTGAAGGAAAAGCTTGCACACTTGAGAAATCTCCTTTGTTTCTGATACAATCAGAAGAATCTGGCTTTTTGCTCAAAGCTTGTCTTCTTGTGAAAACTTTGTTCCCTCCACTGTATCCCTTAGTATATATATATAAAAAAATTACTTTAAAATTTACAGCAAACTGTGTTTCTTTTAGAATAACATCCAAGAAGTAGCACCTTACCTTTAAGAAATGCTATAAAACCCAATAGCTGCCAGTGAGTGCTTCCAGGGCTTGACTGAGAAGAGAGCTTGAGTCTCCTTCAGAGAGAGATGGAAAACTGACCGTTCCTGACCTTTCTTCAGTTTTTTCTACTTCCAAATAGATGCACATGACCAAATCTTGTTCAAAAGCTAAAATTTACAGTCCATTTCATTTAATTGTATTAATCCTATCAGGATGCCTAGGACAGTTAAGCTCTCAAAGGACTTACAAAGTCTAAAAGCGGCAAGAAGTCTTTCCCCACAAATGACACACAAGTCACACAAACTGTAAAGGTCCTCAAGAGCACAAACTTCCTGACAGACCACGACAGCTCCCTTTCCATGAAATTAAATGAAACTGAAGCAGAGACGCAAAAAGTAAAGATAACCTCTACTTCCTAAGAATAGTAGTATTAATCTGTTTATACTGGAAAGCATAAACAGGAACCTGCAGTGATTCATGATAACTCAGTACCTCTTGAGATGCTGCATCTCCAGTGCACTAGGCCCATTTCCACAGAAGGAACCCATTGACAGGGTTCCTGACTCTCATCTCAAGCCTTTGTGCTTGGATTGGAACCTCCTCCTCTCCTGAGAGACTACATCAACTACATTTTAGTGTGAACATCACCTAAAGCCAAGCACTACCTGGTTGGTCTGGTTGAAAAGTGCAACGCCAGCACAAGTGAGGAGTGTTTTTTATTAAAGCAACCCAGTACTTCACAAGCCATGAGAGAGAATTTGGGCTTAGATCCTACTGATAAGTACATGATTCAATATGAGAAAAAAGAAATCCAGAGAGTCCAGAGCTTACATTTTGTGGTATGAATTCAGTGGGGGTGGATAGGGGAAGCAGTCAGAAGGAGGTGGTGTCAGTGCGTTTTGCTGTTTTCTTTTTAAACTCTCTTTCCTCCACTTTAGAAAATAGTTATTTGCATACTGACTGGATCCAAGCCATCCTTATGACTCAGACTCTCCTGCTTCACAAATTAAAAAAAAAAAAAATAATTACACTGCTCTTCTAGCAGGCACAACAGAATTATTCACACCAAAAAAAGAGAGAGTATTGTTTGACACAGTTAACAGAGAGAAAACAGCACGCGGCATGTGTGGGCATTTGTGGTCAGGGACCTAAAACATCAAAACAAACCATTTTAATAATAAAACCAGGCAAGGCAATGAGATGAGAAATAACTTCTCTAGTTCTAGTACCATTAACATATCTCAAGACAGAGTAGATCTTGCAAACATTTCAAGAGGAAATTTCTCCTAATTAATTTGAAGAGCTAGTATCTAAAGCCAAAGAGACTTTTCACATAAACACTTTGTTCTTGTACATATATTCAAATAGACAAGTGTCAAGAAGTTTTTGGCAACACAGTTTGAAGAACAGCATTAATTCATTGCTTTATGCACTGGCTTTTTTCCCCTCTGCATACTCAATTTGACTATCTTGTAAAGGCTAAAGACAATGAAGCACTCTTGCAGTGAGCGCAGTCAGATATTGTGTGCCCTGCATTTATTATAGCACTTTTAGAGGTCTTAAATGCGTGGGACTAATTGCAGCAATCCAAGTCAAACTACACAGGCTTAGATTTTTAGATTCACTTGTTCATGAAGGAAAAAGTTTCACTAAAATTGATGTAAGGGAAGTTCAGTGAGAGGAACTTCTCAGAAGTCTGCAGAGAGAGAATGAAATGATACACAGATTCAGTAAGGGAGATGTTAGTTAACATATGAAAGAAGGTTAAAGAGTAACTTCTGAGAACTGCCTAGGTGATGATCTGAGTAGAACTGGTCAGGATCTTTTCAGGGAAGAAGGAGTGACCACGGCTGAAGGTGTGGACACAGACAAGGCAGATTTACCTGAGCAAAAATTACCTAGCCCTCTTTTTTTTTTTTGGTTGACACAAAACAGGTATCAGGCTAAACTTCTGTTGTGAAATCACAGAAACATTTCAGTTGGAGAAGACCTTTAAAACCATTGAGTCTAACCACAAATCTCACACTGCCAAACCCAATACTGGGCTGGATTTTTGGTTGGATTTTTTTTTTCTCTGGTATTGTTGTTTTATGTTGTTTGAAAATGGACACAGATTTCCTTCTGGACACGTCAAGTTGATGTTATATGAGGGAGAGTCACAAAGAGCCCAGTAGTAGTTAGTAATGGAAGAAAGGATGTGAGAAGTCTCTGCCCACTCTATAACTGACCTGTATCTGAGAGGAAGATAAGAAGGTAAGACCACCACCAAAGCTGATGAAGGCAACTTGTTATATAACCATAGAATTGTTTTGGTTGGAAAAGACCTTTAAGAGCATCAAATTCAACCACTAACCTAACACTGCCAAGCCCAGCACTAATCCCTGTCCCTCAGCACCTCATCTACACAGCTTGTAAATATCTTCAGTGGTGGTGACTTGACGTAAGCTTGAACTGTGTGAGGACCTTATTTATTACAGGGTTGACTTGGCCTAGATGCCTTCTAAAAGTATATATTCCATAATTAAAAATAAAGCAAAATCCCAAGCCAACCCCTGCACAAACTGCTTATATTCAGGGTCTATCATAAACACATGTGTGACCTGCTTTCTAGATCTCATTTCCAGAAGATATGCTGCTCACAGGAAGCACATCACATCTCCTTAAAGTTCAAACCACCTCTAGTGAGACAGCAGTAATTACTTATTCATAATAAAAACTTGTACATTTTATAGGTGGCACTCTGTGGTCAGTTATAAATACAGCACAGGTATAAACCAAGTGAAGTGATCGATATTATATTAAGCAACTCAATCTTATGGCAAGCAACTGTTACTCTCTTGTCATAGCATCCATCAAAGTAATTGATGCCACTTCAATCAATTGACATAAGGAAAATCAAGTCATATCTTGGTACAGTACCAGAAGATCAATATCTCCTCCAAACACAAATACGTCTGCCTGGCCTTGACATTAATTACCCTCAAATGTCTCCACATTGATATGTCATTGGAAGACCGTTATCATACAACAGCATTGAATAACTCTGGTACTCCCCAATAAGCTTAACTGTGCTGTGCTGCTCTCCCTCATCAGCCTCCATTTCAGGACCCCTCTCAGTTCCATCATTTCCCACATAAAGGACTTGTAGCCATATTTCTGTATCATGCGCTTTACTATTCACCTTTTTTTTCTGAAAACTATGTCCATCAGACCTGGCAGCACACAAAATTGAGCTCAAAGACAAGCTGTATGATAAATACCAGGAATTCCACTGGGACATCAAATCTCCTGCCTTCCTGTGCACTTTGTATCTACAAGTGAGTAATTAATGTCACCCACTGTCAATGTTTACCTAATAAATGTCAGCAGTGCTTTTTGGTCACTGATGGCAGTGACATTAAGCTTTCACCTGAAGCTCAAAATATATATAAAAAAATCAATAACATAAGAGAAATAAGCACGTGGAAGATATTATTTAGATTATCAGTGAACAGCAGGATGAATGAGAACTGTCTGCTTGTGGATTTTGGTCTCCATTTAAATCCCCAAGATTCCACAGGGATCTGTTGATATCTACTGAAGTCTGAGATCACTGCAAATATGTTTATCATGCTGAAGGAAGAAACCTGCAGTATTCAGAAAGCTATTTTCTCTGCATTTTCAGACCTTCACACCTTCTTTCATTAAATTTGGTTGAAATTGTATCAAGTATCTAAATTATTTGGAAGGACAGGCACACATAGATGACCTGATCACATTTGGCTCATTTTCTTAAAGAAAACAGACTGTAAAGAACAAAAAATACCTTTTGTATTTCTAAGTATGGAACAAAATAAAACCCAGGATCTCAAAGGCTGAAATACAAAAAGACAAAAAACACAAACTCTGAAGAAAAACCAGAACTTAATGGCAACATAAAGACTTATATATAAAAACCTTAGAGTTAAAGCAGATTCGTATCTTAAAGCATACAAAACAAGCAGCACGAGATAGGAGTTTGTGTTGAATGTCTAAAATGTCAGCACATGGAGTGAAGTTGATTATGATATGCCAAAGAAGCAGATCCAGTTGATGAAAACCATCCATCTTGGAATAGTTTCTACAGGTTGTCAAAGAGAAGCTGGTAAATATAACATCACCAACAAATATCCATAATGAAAAACAAGAGAAGCATACTTTCACTACAGAAAACAGCTGCCTCATATTCTCTTTGCTTTCTTCAATTACAAGAATCTTAAATTTTCTGGACATTGATACTCTCACAGTTCATGCCACCTCTTATCCTACACCTTTAGTAAGGCAGTGACACTTCCCTTTGAAAAAAACCCGTTATTTTTAAGCTGGAGATGGCAGAGAAAGCTACTAATCTGACAGGTAAAACCAGAGATGATTTGATATGTGTGCTCACTCAGCTACTAAAACACATTCTGCATAGTTGAGAGTCCTCAGTCTGTCCAAATTACTATAAAAAAATTAATCAGCTACTTAAAGACAGTAAACCCAAGGTATCATAACATTAACCAATGCAAGGTTTACAACAGTTTTATTACAAATAAAATTCTTGAATAGCCTAATGTATTACAGGTTCCTCCCTGATTTACTATCAGCAGGCCATTCTTTTAATAGACAAACAGGAAAGAATATTTTTCCTTCAGACTAAGACACATGCAGAAGAATATGAGAAAGCAGACTGCAATCTCCATTGAGACAAAGAAAGAGCTTTACATGAAAATTCAAACAGAGAAACTGTACATTGCAGCATTAAATACAAATGTCTCCTGCATAATTCAGATATCCTATACCAGGCACCTCAGAGACAAACACTAAGTCAAATCCTAAACCAAACAAGTAGTCCTTAAGTTTACCAGGACTGAAACAACAGTAAGTCTGTGTGACACCTCTTTTCCCAAGCCTGTAAAATAAAACTTTGCAGTGTCTGTCATTTGTTTTCCTTTTGTAATAGACAGGACAACACAAAACAGACTTCAAGGAACGTTTCATATACCACTGTTTTAAAAGATGGCTTATATGCTGTAATGTTCAGGCAAGTTACTTTTCAAGTAATCACTGTAGTTTTCCACAATTCCAATTTGAGTCTCTCCAGAACTTTGAGATGTAGCCTGAATCTCATTTTATCACTGTGAGCTTAAAATCATTAGATGCACATTTGGTCTTTGATTTACTCAGACCTTCATACCAAAAGAAAGATCAATCCATTAAAATGCATAGAAGTTGCACAGAATTCAAAATAAATGTATAACACCCTACTCGGGCTCCCATATTTGTATTCCCACTACCTACGAACTTCAACAACTCAGTTACTGGGCTCATTTTCATTTCTCATCAGCAGACAAAACCACAACATAACTCTTGAGCAGCTCTAAAATGTCTGAGCTGACTCATTTGAACAAGCCTGAAGAAGACATGAACTGCTTCTTTACTAGATATTTTAGTAGTTATTTGATAAGTTATTTGATAAGTACAAAAGCACATGAAAAACATGCTGCACACGGCCATGCTTCCCTGTCACAAGTATAAGCAACCAACTGCAAATTTAATGAAGACAGAAGTTCAATGAACTGATATGCTTGTCTAATACACTGATTATGTTATCACTCTATTCAGATCTTGCTTAAAGGCAGAATTCAGAGCTAAGCATCCAGGTTTCTGTGCTACTCATCCAAAGCAGGAACCCCAGCATTGGCAGGAAACATGGGTTCATAGAATCATAGAATGGTAGGAGTTGGAAGGGATCTTTAGAGATCATCTAGCCCAACACTCCTGCAGAAGCAGGTCAACATAGATCAGGTCACACAGGAACACGTCCAGCTAGGTCTTGAAGACCTCCAAGGAAGGAGTCTCCACTCCCTCCCTGGGCAGCCTGTGCCAGGGCTCCCTCACCTGACACCGAAATAGTTTTTTCTGATGTTAAAATAGAACTTTTTGTGTTCCAGCTTCCTTGTCCTGTTGCTGGATAAAATAGAAAAAAGGGATGTCCCAACCTCCTGACACCCACCATTTAGATATTTGTAAATGTTAATAAGATCCCCCCTCAGTCTCCTCCAGACTGAACAGCCCCAGTTCCCGCAGCCTTTCATCATAAGGAAGATGCTTCAGTCCCCTGACCATCTTGGTGGCCCTGTGCTGGCCTCTCTCCAGCAGTTCTCTGTCCCTCTTGAGCTGAGGAGCCCAGAACTGGACACAGGACTCCAGTTGAGGCCTCAGCAGGGCAGAGTAGAGGGGGAGCAGAACCTCCCTCAACCTGCTGGCTACACTCTATTCTTGACGTTGGGTCTTTACATTCTACACTATATCTTCATTTACCCAGTTCTCTCTTTACTTCTGTTTGTGTGCAAATGGTGACAGCCTTTGACACACAGCATCATGCATTTTACAGAGTGAACAGGGTTATTCTATTGAAAAGATGACAAATATTGGTAGCGTCGGGGTATAAGAGAGAGTAACACAGAATTATGCTCCAATGTCCATATGCTTAAACAAGTATCTTTCTTTGAGCATCTACTTTGTCCCAAGTCTGCATTTAGGACACAACAGTGCCATTCTGTCTGTGCTGGAGTCCAAGCAAGAGGCTCTGACTGCTGAAGTCCATCTGTTCCTGCCTTACAGAGAAGTATTTCACACTCAACACATATTTCTACTGTGGCCAGAGAGCAGTGCTCTGACTGTGCTCACAGTTGAGAAGAGGCTATGCAGGACAGCAAAAGCTCTTTCCTTTCACCTTTCCTGCATGATATACATGCTGCATTGATTCCTTTGCCATTAAGTGGAAGAGATTGCCCTCTCAGCATGCTTTTCTCTCTGCATCACTCTGCATTTTATGCTGCAATGAAGACAACACCCAACGAATCTGCTGTGCATCAGTCATACTAACAAGAAGCAGAATTTTGCTTGTAGTGGCTTATATTGGCTTTTGATTTAAGAGAGATTTTATTTTGTTCACTTCTTTTTGTTCCTTTGAAACATAACATCCAACACAATTCGAAAGGACACTTGTTGGTGCCAGTAGTGAGCTCTAAAGACCAAACCAGTCAGTTTCTCTTCAGTTTTCCTCATCTTTGTACTGAATTAATATTAGAAAAACAGGTGGCTACACTCTGTATGTGAACATAACAGAAGATATATTGAAGAGTAATAGCCATGCAATACAATAATAGTAATAATAAATTATGCTCTGTCAAGCTCTCTCCTACAAAACCTAAGATGAAGTTAAATAATTGAAGTCAAATGGAACGATGCAGCCCATGGGACTATCTTACAAGCATCCTGACTACAGAATACCCATGAGTTCATGGCCTGCTGTTGCAGTTTAGCATTTTCTCAACAATGACAAGCAATTATCATTGAAAGCTCTTCTAATAAAAAGCCATGAGAGAAAACTCAAGTGGACTGTGAATTCAAGAACTGAAGGTTACATTTGTCACCTTTTTCCTCTACATTTTATAAACCTTCTAGAGATCTCTAATCATTTTCCCCCTAATTATGGAGTCATGGACAATTTTGCATGTCCCTGACTGTCAGCACAGTTCACCTTAACAGCAATTGAATCAAATTCCCTAGATAAGATTTTGATCATTAGATGTTAATGGGAGATGGAGTTTTGAGGGCACCTCCACCTGAGCTTACTCTGCCCAGTGACAGAGCAGACATCTCTGCCCTGGCTATTAATTTGCTAGAGCAAGTTCAGTTGTAGTTTCACATGTCCACACAGACCAAGCCTTCATGCAAGTCAGAAGGTATACTGCAGGCACAACTTTAACACCTTAAGAACAGCGTTTTCCTGGAATCTTAGAGAAGAAAGAAACAGCCATGCCAGAGAAGAATAGAGAAGGACAAAAGCAAAACAAACTTCAAAAATACCAGTGGATTTGGGTATAAAACTTCAGTGTTAGATCTCCAGCTGTCCCAGGTGGTTCCTCTCAAAATGGTTGTGTATGCTTCCACTATGTTTAAATGAGAAGGTGAACTCAGTGAGTTTGTTTCACAAAGGGTCAAGTGTGTCTGGTTCAGTTTAGAGTCTGAGGTAAAGAGGTGGAAATTCTCTCTGGAAGCCTTTCAAAGAACCTAGGAACCTGTGTGCTCTGTTGAGGTTACTGTAGTGAATACAGGTTCATGAAGCAACTGGGAGTTGCATCAGGTTTAAGTGTCTGGATAAGTGCCTAAATTTGTCATGCTGTGTAGGTAACTGCTTTACAACACCTACAACTTTAAAAAATGTAAGATAACATTGAATTAGGAAAACAGGCTCTAATTCTGCTTTTGCTTAAGAAACAACCCACCTGAGCTCGGTTGGACAATGAGGCAAGCTGCCTTTGCTGAATCAGCACTCTCAAGTTTCTTTTAGCAGGGCAGATTGGGAGACACTTCTCACATTCACACCAGAAAGCAAACACAGCACCTTCAGGGAATTTGCCTTCCTTAACTAGTTAGGATAGCTCTTAGATCATAAAAAAGCACCTCTAATGAAAGGAGATGAAATTTAAGCACAAATCAGCTAAATTATTGTAACATGTAAGAAAAAAATTTTCCTCTTTTCCTGCCTTTAAAAATGCAATGTGTTTGCAATTGTTTCATCTCATTTCAGTTGCAGACTCAAGCAAATTACTCAGGGTAGTAGCACCAGACAGAGCGAGTAATTACTTGGTTCTTTTGCTTGCAAGATATCTCCAAAGAAATAGTATTCCAAACACACAAAGTGTAACCAAAGAAAGAGTTTTCATAACAAGTCATAGTTTTATTTCCAATTTCTCCTCTTATCTCACCACTGAGCTCAATTAACCCATGGAAAAGGAAAAATAAAAGCAAGTAGAATGTGTCGTTTCACGCTTTATCCTTCCTCACAGCTGCAAATCTTGCTGGGTCTTAAAAAGAAATCAAACTCCCCAATCTAGTTTGAGATTCTTGTTGGTCTTTCAATAACCTGTGCCATAACTCATTCAGGCAGCTAGAAGATCATTGCTTATTCTCATTAAATGACTCCATCTTTAAAAAAGAATTGCTTTGACTTCAACTTGCAGGCTTTTGCTTCTTGAAATGCTGCCCCAAAATTGTTTATTTTTATGTTTTTTCCTTTTTGTATTTTCTTCTTTAAGGAAGATAGAGGGAAGAGAAAAAAACCTCATTAAGGCAAAAATCTAACGTAAGACCCCCAACACATCCTTTGCACAGAGTCTCCTTTCTCAGACACTTGTTGAGGAGCCAAGTGATTCTGTGTGCCAAGAACTGCTTCTAACTCTAATTACTAAGAACACATTTCCTCAGATTAACAATCACACCTGGTCTCTAGAACAGTTTTCTTCTACATCCCTGGCTCAGTTATGCCTTTGAGACCTAGTCCAAGTATGGCAAAGCCCATTAAAAGTTGCTTGGTACAGTCAGGGCACTTCCACAGACAGTTTGCTGGTGGAGCCCCTGTGCAATGCCTGTGCATTGACTGTCTTTTATGAGTATGTAAAACACAAGAAAATCTACAATATCTTTTTGTTCTAGTACCAATGCCTCTGTATCAATACCCCAACTGAAAAGCACCAGTGACCTCCTTCCACTGTTCAGCACCATGAAGATCAAGCACAAAGTAATCCATTAAGTCTTTAGCTATACTGGCTGTGTTCAGAGGTTATTGCCTAGATGTCATTATTAGACTTATTATAGTTGACTAAGACTTACAAGATCACAGTAAAAACACTAATCTCTTACTAAAGCTTTGAAATGTAATGATATAAAATGCAGTGAGACAGTAGCAGTAACAAACACCATTCTTATACTAATCTACCTCAACACAGTCTTGCTTATGGTAACTTGATGTATCCATTCCAAGAAAAATAATTAGATGTGAGCAGAAAATCTCACACACAAAAAAGATTCAGATGTGGGAGGTAAATGAAAACTTTGAACATATTCAATCAATAGAGATACTCACACAAAAGCACCAACTGTGTAGAAACATTGGTGACTTCCAAGAGCAACTGACATGGGAGCTGAAAGGATGATGTGGGCTACAGTTGTTTGGGATGGTAATTCTGTCCTTTGGTCCATATGTAACATGAAGTAGAACCTTCTGTAGCCCAGGAAGCAGCTGGCACATGCTGACACTATTCCGTAACAAGTACAACTTGAGTCTCACCCATTTATGACAACAACATCAATATCTCCAGGGGCTGCTAAGCTTTGTACCCACACCTGGCCTCATCTTCTTTAGCACCAGCAATTCACAGGACACTGGGAGAGTTATTGCCCTGTCCTGGGTTAGATAGCATTAAGGTATGTCTTACTAAAACTCAAAGGACAACAACTCCACAGATTAATAACCTGCAAGATTCCATATTGCACTGCTCAAAAGTGTGCCTCAATTCAGTGAAAGCTGGACTAGAAGCAGGCCCCCAACCACCAATATTTAATTTGAAGAATCTTTTGTGACACCTGCCTCTGCAACATCTGGCTCCTGCCACCGAGTGCCAAGTCCAGGCAGGCTATAAACCTGCTAATTAGAAGTCACGCACCGAAAAATGAAATTTCATTAGTGGAATGGAATTTGTGAGCCCAAGCTGGCAAATCTCCATCATTTAATAAATCAGCACGAGCCTACAAGCATTCAACATCGGGAAGACTCAACCCATTTTCACATCAAATAGCTTGTCCTCTCTACCATCTTAACTACATTTGCATTAATTACCGATCCAGCTGTGCCACTGTCACACCTGCTCATCTCCCTTCTTCTGAGTGACGCTGGTCCATCTGTTTTCTGCTCCAACACTCACAAAATCTATTCGTTCTTTCCTTATCTAGCCACACACATATATCTTCTCAAATCCATTTTCATTCAACACAAAAGCTAAGCATTCTTGCCAGGAATCAATTATCTCAAAGCCAAGTGATCAAGCCACATGGTGAAATGGGATGACAGTAAAAGTAGGAGGCAGGAAGGAAAGACAGAAAAACTTTAATGGAAAACTGGCTCCTTTGTATTGTTACATGCAATCAGCATTGGTTTACCCTAACACCCTCCTCCTCTTTCTTTCTGTTCTCCCCATGATCCTCCTTCCTTATAACACAGTGCTCATACAGTGACTTGGGATATTGTTTGTTTCAGGGGGTTGCATTCCCCCTTAGTCAAGATGAAAGGAGATAATGACAGGCTCATGCATTTTCCTTGGAAGTGATGTCTCAGCACAAAGATTTCAATTTGGTACAACAGTGATACTTCTCCTCCAGAAGTAATGACTTCATCATCTTTAATACTGCCAGTGTTACATTTTTTTTCCTAGAAGAAAAAAAATTGCACTCCAACCTAATGGCTTTCAACGACACTGTCAATTTCTCAAGAACCGAAAAAATCTCTACCCAGTGTATTGATCTTGGCTTTCAAAAGTTAAGTTCTGGGGCTTCTACCTGGGAGGTAAAGAGATCTTGCTTTCTGGCAAGGAGATTCAGCACTGTGAAAATTGAGCCCTATGGACTCTGGGCTCAAAGCGCTCTAGAACTGAAGCTTTCAAAGTTACTAGTCACTGCTGGACAAGGGCTCAGCTACTGCCTAATTCCTAGATATATTTGCTGGGATGTATCTGTGTCTAGCACACTTAAAAGGTATCCCCTAGTGTAGGCAACTTTTAAGCTTCCATTTAAAAAAGTAAATGGAGCCCCCATGCACACGTGACTGCAGATGAAGTCTTCTTAAAAAAGCCCAGTGCAACTCGCTGCAGAGCTGCTGAAAACACGGTTAGACAACAGGATCATGTATCAGCTAAAGCAGGACTGACAGACATAATTCTCATTTCTGACACAAACGAGACAGAAAGGAGATCTACATTTTTATGTGGAAGAAGGTCTCATATGTGCCACAGTTGTCTTTTTTTCTCTTCAGAATACAGTAGCATCGATGAATGCATCCTTGATCTGACCTTTGAAATTCAAGGTTTAACATATGACAGATCAAAGGAGTTTTATTAAGAACATAACACACCTGTGAGAAACACAAGTATCAGCATCAAAGGGTTGTCACTAAACAGATTCTTCTGCGTCTTAAAAACACGATCAGCTTTTTATACATGCACCAAAATAAGACTGGATATACATTCTTAAGACCATGAGATTCAAAACACCATCAATCTGTTCTCAGTGAATGGCACTCCTGAGATTCCTGATCGGGCTGTAATAAAAGCCTGTGACACTTGAGAAACGCAGGTGGTAAAGGGGAAAAAGCTGCAGTCTTGCTCCTGGGAATTCTCAAATCATAGCTCACATCAGCTCTGAAATGTCTAAGTAATAAAAGAGAAGTCAGAAAACAAAGTCCTGTTGCTGTATGATTCTTTTCATTTCTCAGACGAGAGTGGGAGATAAACACTTCCTCCCTCAGATCGCAGATGCATCTTTCCATTGCAATAAAACAGACACTGGCACAGCAGGTCCTGTAATATGGCTTGTCTGGATGGAAATAGTGCAAGACTCAAGTTACCAGAGCAAGTACTTCTTTGAAACATCCCCCATGGAGAGTTTCAAGTCCCTACATTTAGTAGGGACACAACTTGAAAATAAGATCAAAAAGCCCATGACATAAGCACATGACAAACCAATACTGCTTTCCTTCACATCAGGGTCCAGGTATGACAAATAAGAACCATTATTACCGAAGCTTAAATGAGAAAACTACTCATTCATACATGGCTGTTGTTTGAAGGAGAGGAGTTTGACTGTTCCAGGTAAACTTTCAAGTGCATGCAACCTTCTCTCCTCTTTCCAAATCATTGATCTTTCCTCTCCTGCCTGGAAGCCTAATGGGAATTAACACTGACTAGAACTGGAAACTTTTACGCATGCATACATTTACAGAAGTTAGACTACCTTGGAAGAAGTGTGAGCAGATAAACTCCCACTAATGAGACGACTTACTGAAGCCTATCCTTCAAAATGAATGTTTGAGAAAAAGGAAATAAAACAGGCTTGCTCTACTTGCTCTTTTTTTCTCCCTCCAATACAACTATACCAGGAGGAATCTTTATTTCTTTAAAGAATAGCCATACGAGATATGATAAGTTATAAGGTTCCCTGAGACTGCCAGTGGGATGAAGTTCTGGCCTCCTCTTCTGCTTTCTCATGTGTTTTGGGGCTCCTGACAGTTATATAACCACTAATTGCTACAGAAAGGCAGTATTCTGTGAATCAGACCAACAGGGTGATGTTGGGCAACCAGACTCATACTGACAGCTTAGAAAGGAGGTGGGAGCATGCCTCAGATCAGTACATAGGCTTCAAAAATTTATTGGGAATGTACCTTTTCTCAGGTAGCATCTGTGCTTTTAAAGTTCACTGCATACGTCAATTTTGCTTAAACTTTGGTTGAGATGGAAGAAAAGTCAAATAATTACTTAGCTGTTAACGCATTTGCTAACTTGTGGTCTTTCCTGGAAGAACATGCAGGACAGCAAATCTTCCCACAGTTGTTCATGATCTACAGCAAGTTGTGGAAGCTGGTAAGAGTTAAGGCACTAAGATTTCATTTAGCCAGAAAAAAGAGTGATAATATTACAGTCATATCTGTAAAAAAAGCTGTCTCTTCTGGGAGAGAAGGTCAATAGCATTTGGACATAAGGAGGGTGGAAACAGATGCTGATCCACATCATCATATGACCTGGTACAATCAGGGCACATGAACTTATACCAAATGTAAAGTTTTCCTCCACTGAGGCAGCTTAGCCTAGTGAAAACAAGCCAGCATAGTCATTTTTTTTTCTAGCTTATCATGAGGAACAAGATGCACTTTACTTTTGTCTATAGATTTTTCTTTATCTTATTCGTCACAAATAATACCTAGGTCTTGTTTAACTATATTGAGATCATAAATACTTCAAACCATGTACACCACGATTCAATTCCTTATGCAAAATATATGACACCACGTCTCTATAGTGAATGGATAAACATGAGTTTTATAAGTCAGGAAGTTTAGTATGACTCTGAATTTCATAGAGAAGTGAGAAACAGTGAATAGGACAGCTGAATAGCTGTTATAGGATGGGATGTCTGTGTATGTATGTACCGTGCTGTGGAGGGTGACATCAGACCCTTCCTCCTCCATGCCAATGCTCTGGGCAAGGCATTTTGAGGACATTGTCCCCTGCCCTACTAAGTGAAATTCAATTCCCAATAAAACACACCACTTGTGGTGTGGCTGTCCATGTAGGGTAAGATTCGTTTTCCATTAATACTTGTACAGTAATATTGGATTTTGCAGAAGTACATTTAACAAAAACACATACACACACCCCACTGAGGAAGTTTTAAATTGGAGTGAATAAAATAAATTAGAGTGAAGAAAATAACTGTGGCAGCTTTGCCAAAGCATCTACAAAAACATTTAAAAATTCATAATTTAGTGATGACAAGGAGAAACACTTTTTGTTTTTTTTTTAAATTCAAAATGAATAGGTATCTGGAAATATATTTAATCACTTCAAGCTGTCACCACCCACCCCTGGAATCTGGGGGTGGAAAAGAGGAGGAAAGGAACTGCTGATGATAGAAATGCTTGGTTATTTGTTCATTGTCAGTGAGCAGGGACAGAAATAGCTCTTCCAGTGTGCTGAGATGATGCATAAATTTGTCCATCTGAGGGTCAGCTCAGCTTTTTCACAGCCAAATAACATAAGATGCTGCTGGTACTGCAACCAACTGGGAAGTTTAAAGGATAGAAATTCAATGAGACTTTAAATCCTAACTCTCACAAAGGTCCCTGAAAATTTTAGCTTCACACATCCATCATTACCTAATGTTCCATCTGTCTAACCCAGAAGTTCCAACACATGGAGTTTTTCTTTTAGTCTAGAGGAGACTGAGGGGGGATCCCATTAGTGTTTACAAGTATCTAAATGGTGGGTGCCAGGAGGTTGGAGCATCCCTTTTTTTGATTGTATCTGGCAACAGGACAAGGGGTAATGGGATGAAGTTGGAACACAAAAAGTTCCATCAGAACTGTGAGGTGAGGGAGCCCTGGCACAGGCTGCCCAGGGAGGGTGTGGAGGCTCCTTCCTTGGAGGTCTTCAAGACTCACCTGGACACGTTTCCTNGTCTTGAAGACCTCCAAGGAAGGAGACTCCACAAATCCCTCTGGGCAGCCTTAATCTCAAAAAACTGAGGGTAAAAAGAGACAAACAAGAGAAATCTTGTGATTCTTAATTTTTTTTTTTAAAAAAATCAGTCTTGAGATGTACATTCCCAATTTACCTCTTGCCTGGTATGGAGAATACTTACCAAAAAACTCAAAGTTACAGATGCAGACATTAGAACACCTTTCATGTCCTCAACTTGAGCAAACAGAACAGGCCTTTAAGGCAAGATATTTCTAAGAATCCAACTGTGACCTCACAGAAAAGAATTTTCTGACAAAAAAATAAAAATATCCAAACCATCTCAAAACAGAAAAAAAAACCCCAACACCCCCCAAACCAAACATCCCAGAAAGCCCAACACAGTATACCTCCTCTCCAACATTTTAGTGGCATTTCTGAAATGTCTACATCAATTCCAAGTCTTTGGTATTTAACAGTATGGGGAAAAGAGAAAAGTTAAATATAGTCACATTTCACCTCCCTAGCTGATAGTAGCATTCTATAATTACCCTTTCAGGCCATTTGATTTGATAATATATTCACCATGGTATAAAATTTACATAATGTTTTTTCAATGACTTATTAACATGCTAATATTAGGGGAAAGACTGAAAATGCACCTCAAATCGTTCCTAAAACACTATGACATGCTATTTAAAAACAAGGGGCCAAAGAAAGATAATCATGAAATGGAAACTCATCATCACACAAATAAAGTGCAGACAGAGAACGCAACAGGTTGAGGTCTAGACCAGCTGCACGGCAAATCGCACAAATCCACAAATGTATCATTTTTGAACTCGAGAAAATATTTATTAGAACTACCTTTTGCTATGCAGCAAAGGAAGGAAATGGAATCACAGAATCTCAAGGG
>WBNH01000219.1:33473-80141 GCA_013401255.1 Urocolius indicus | reverse complement strand
CGGCCGGCTCAGGGGGAGCTGCCTAGGGGGAGGATGTCTGGCGGGGGTATTTCCCAGCTCAGACAGATGGAGTGGGATTAGAGCTGTGGCTGCCCGAGGGCCACGGTTGGGTTTGGTGCAGGGTGAACGCTGGATGGCAGAGGGATGGTGCTGATGTCCTGGGGTGGGATGGCAGGGATCCAGTGGGACATGGTGGCTGTGTCACCAATGCCACGCCGCTCCCTGGACTCAGCTCATCCTGTGCCTTTCTGTCTTGCAGTGAAGGTGTTTTCAAATGCCCCGAGGACCAGCTGCCCCTGGACTATGCCAAGGTGAGCGTGGCACGTGGGGCCTGACTTAGGGCGGAAAGGGGATGGAGGGGGGGAGAATGTCCCTGTCACCCGTGTCCCCACCGAGGTGGGGGTAGCCCTGAGCTCCCCACACCCAGCTGGCACAGCCTCCCCAGCCTGGCACGGCCACCCGTGCGGAAGCAAAAGCCCTTTGTGCCGCGGAGGCCCGGAGAACGGAAACCAGCTCCCGACAAAGGCGGCTTGTTCGGTGCTGGCGGGGGGGATCCGGCCTCGGGCAGTGTGCCTGCGGCTCCTGGCCAGGCTGGGCTGGGGTAATGTGTGTGTGGGGGGGTGGTCTGTGTGCCCCCACAGCCTGGCACAGGATGCTGATGCCTCAATGCTGCCTCCCCAGATCTACCCCGATCCGGAGCTGGAGGCGCAGGTGCTGAGCTTGGCCATCCGCTGCATCCACAGCGAGGAGGGCTGCCGCTGGAGCGGGCTCATCAAGCATCTCCAGGTAGAGCTTGGCAGGACGAAGCGGAGGGAGGAAGGTAAAGCTGTGCCCTTCAGCTCCTTCCTCACCATCCCCATGCGTGTCCCCCCCCCCCCTCCCCAGGCCCATCTCAGCACCTGCGGCTTCAACGTCATCCCGTGCCCCAACCGGTGCAGCACCAAGCTGAGCCGGCGTGACCTGCCCGAGCACGTGCAGCACGGCTGCCCCAAGCGCCGCGTCAAGTGCGAGTTCTGCGCTGCCGACTTCACCGGGGAGGCCTTCGAGGTGGGGCACAGAGCAGTGCCAGGGGAGGGGGGGCATGGCTGTGGTGGGGACAATGCAAGGGGGCCGTGGACTGGCTGGGGGGGGGTATCAGGAGGGGGTAGGCAGGTTGTGGGCTGTGGTGTGGTGTGGGGGCCTAGATGGGCTGTAGAGCATCGTGAGGGGCACAGCCTGGGTGTGGGGACGTGTGTGACACTGTGGGGAGGGGAGGACAGCCTGGGCATTGGGTCAGAGCATGATACTGTGCAGGGGGTGCACAGCCTGGGCATGGGGACAAGGAGTGAGTGGCAGATGCTAGAGGGGGGCACCCTGGCCCTGGCTGGCACTGCCTGGCTCCATCCCTTGGCAGGCTGGGCCAGTGAGGGCGCTGGAGGGTGATGATACCACTGCTGTCCCCAGGGCCACCAGGGCACATGTCCCCAGGAGAGTGTGTACTGCGAGAACAAGTGCGGGGCGCGCATGATGCGGCGCCTGCTGTCCCAGCACAGCCTGGCCGAGTGCCCCAAGCGCACCCAGCCCTGCACCTACTGCGCCAAGGAGTTCGTCTTTGACACCATCCAGGTGAGAACGGGGCCCATGGGGGGACCCTCACCCCCTTGGCTCCTGGCCCTGGCTGATGCCCACTCCTTGCATCCCCAGAACCACCAGTACCAGTGTCCGCGGTACCCCGTGCCCTGTCCCAACCAGTGTGGGACACCCAGCATCGCCCGGGAGGACGTGCCTACCCACCTCAAGGAGAGCTGCAACACCGCCATGCTGCTGTGCCCCTTCAAGGACGCTGGCTGCAAGCACCGAGTGAGTGTGTCCCCAGCCCCGTGCCAGTGTCCCTGTGCTCTGCCATCCTTGTGCCATCCCTGTGCCCCACAGCATCCCCACACCTCTCCTGCCCTGACGTCTCTCCCATCCCCTGCGGTGTGGTGTTCTGCTCTTTCCCATCCCTGTAGCTCCACAGTGTCTCTCCTTGTCTGGCCTCACTTTGCTGTCCAGGTGTCCCCATGCCATCCCAACTAGGTGTCCCTGTGCCATCCTGTCCCAGTACCCCCTGCTCCAACACCATCCCCATGCCGTGTCCCCCCACCTCCCCGTGCCCTCAGCACCATCCCCCCCTCCGGCTCACCCTCCCACCATCCCCACAGTGCCCCAAGCTGGCCATGGGCCGGCACCTGGAGGAAAGCACCAAGGCTCACCTGGGCATGGTGTGTGCCCTGGTGAGTCGGCAGCGCCAGGAGATCCTGGAGCTGCGGCGGGACATGGAGGAGCTGTCGGTGAGCAGCGACGGGACCCTCATCTGGAAAATCGCCGACTACGCCCGTAAGCTGCAGGAGGCCAAAGCCCGCAGCAACTACGAGTTCTTCAGCCCCCCTTTCTACACCCACAAATACGGCTACAAGCTGCAGGTCTCGGTTTTCCTCAACGGCAACGGGAGCGGGGAGAGCAGCCACCTCTCCGTCTACATCCGTGTGCTGCCGGGCGAATACGACAACCTGCTGGAGTGGCCCTTCTCCTACCGTGTCACCTTCTCCCTGCTGGACCAGAGCGACCCTTCACTGTCCAAGCCCCAGCACATCACTGAGACCTTCCACCCCGATCCCAACTGGAAGAACTTCCAGAAGCCGGGAGCGTCGCGCAGCTCCCTGGACGAGAGCACCCTGGGCTTCGGCTACCCCAAGTTCATCTCCCACGAGGACATCAAGAAGAGGAACTACGTGAGGGACAACGCCATCTTCATCAAAGCCTCGGTGGAGATCCCCCAGAAGATCCTGGCCTGAGCCTTCCCTCCCCTCCTCAGCTTGTGGAGAGGGGGGATACAGGACGTGAGCTGGGCACCCATCCAGAGGTGCCACACGTGGTGCTGAGCCCCTGCCCGCAGCCGTTGCCCACCCTGGGCACACGGCTCTCAGGTAGGCAGGGCCGGGGCTGTTCCCCCATGTCGCTCCCGGGGCCGGGACACCCTGTTGCAGCCCCAGCTGCCCCCTCCCCACTCCCAGGGGCAGCCCCTTCTCAGGTGCTCTGGACTGTCGGGGGCTGGGCCCCTCCAAAGCCTTCACTGGGGTGCCCGGCAGCCCCCCTCCAGCCTCGCTGGGGACCCCCCCACCCCAGGACCCTGCTGCCCAGAGCTCTGTTTTGTGAGCTGCTGCCCACCGGGAGCACGGTTGTTATTTATTAGCCCAGTCCGGGCCCCGCTGCCCCCTCCCCACCTCTGGGCTGTGGATTCCAATAAACCTTTCTTGTATTTATTAGAGCCACTTGAACTTCCTTCCTGCACCCGGGGAGGGGATGGGATGGGGGGGAACCTGCTGGCCCTGGGGTGCTGGGGAAGGGCAGAGGCTGGGCTGGGGGGGCAGGGAGACGGGTAATCCCTGACCCAGCAGCAGATGGACTCAGGTGGAGGGTGAGGCAGAGGGGAGGGCAGGGGGCTGGCATCGGCCTCAGGGGGCTGCTGTCCTGCCCCAACACCCCTCCTCCTGCATCCTCGTTAGGGCTGAGGCAATTAGAGGCCTGGGAGCAGGCAGGGAGTCAGAGAGGGCAAAGGCTGTGGGCAGAGGGGCACCAGGGTGCTGTGGGGGGCTCAGCTGGGTGTGTGTCATCCCCCCAGGTCACCCCACCAGTAATTGGGAGGGAGGGTGTTAGTGTCTCTGCAGCCTAATCCCCCAATTGCATTAGTGCTACCTTGGCTTAGCATAATTAGCCCCTAATTAGCTGCACCCCAGGCCTGGGGTGGGGGTGGGCAGCATTGTCAGGGTGTTCCCCAAACACCCTTCCCCCAGGAATGTCCCTCCTAGGTGGGTCCCTGCCCCATGGGGGGTGGTCCTGCACTGCCCGGGGTCATGGCACATCCTGGGGCCAGGGGTGACACTATGGGACCCCCACAAGCACCCACTGGCCGTGGGCAATGGGCTGAGCCTCCTGCCCATACTGGTACTCAGTGACAGCTTATACTGGCGCCCAGTTCTCACCCATGCTGGTGCCCACACTGCAGCCCAGTGCCAGCCCATACTGGTGCCCAGTCCCAGTTCGATACTGGAGCCAAATGCAAGCCCATACTGCTGCTGATACCCTGTACTTCTGTGCCCAGTTCCCACCTCTTCTGATGCCCAACACCAGCCCATACTGGTGCCCAGGTTGTGCCCTACTGATGCCCACTTCTCACTCATCCAACTGCCCAGTGTCTGCAGGGCTGGGGTGAGGGAGGTTTCACCTTGAGGGAGGCTGAGCTGACCCCCAGCCCTGGGGCTGGCATTGCCCAGTGCCAAACCCCACAGCACTCAGCGCATTTCCCTCTCTTTATTTTTCTCCTACAGAGCCTCAACCTGCTCTGGGGGGTTTATTTTTGCCTCGTTAGGACGGACACGGCCAGAGCTACAAAAGGCTCAGCCAACACCTGAGCTGCTCCCACTTTCTTGTGTTGCTTTTATTTGTGTTTCTTTGTTCTCCACATTTCGTTTACACGTGGAAAGTGTTTGAGATACATTTATTTTGAAGAAACTGAATCCCATGGTAACGTAATTCAGGTGATCTGTCATAGTTTAGTTTAGAATAGATTTATCTGAACCCAAAGCATTGCATTGATTGCATTAAATTAAATAATATACATAATTTTATTCATATTAATTATGTCTCTGTAATTAAATACATCTCTACACACACACACACTGTAGAGAAACTGGCCTGTTCCTATAGCCAGGCCACACAGCTGGCTCTTGGCAGCCTCTTGTTGCACATCACTTACCTTCAATAAAACCCAAACCCAAACCAACCCCAGAACAATAAAACCAAAGCCATAGATTATTTCTGAAGGCAAAGCTTCAGCTGCAGTGGGGATGCTGCTGGTGAAACCTGGGCAGTAGCTCCTGGCTGTGCCAGGGAGCCACGAAGGGAGATGAGGGGGGAAAAAAAACCAATCCAGAGACCTTGCACAGCCTCCTCACCCCAGATAACTGTTTCCAACCCTCTGCTTCCCCTCCCTGCTGGGGTTTCTTTTTTCCCCCTTCCCTCTGATGATAAATGTGCCATTTGCCATCAGGTGCTGTGCTCCTATAACCTCCCCCAACTCCTCCATTTACCTGGCACACCTGCAGTGCCTCCCTGCAAATGTCAGCCTGAGCATCAAGCACCTCTTAACCTTCAGTATGGCACAAAACAAGGGAGTAAATCCCTCCCCCTGCAAGCCCTGAGCTGTGATGCAGGAGGAGACACTTAATGAGAAAAAAAAAAAAACAAACCATCACTTTGCTGCTAAATTTAGCTTTAAATAGTTGAACAAAAAAACAACAGGCTTCCTGGAAAGTTGGGGAAGGTTTGTTTGAATGGCCCAGAACATGTCAGCTTTGCCCCTGGTCTGTGGGTGCAGGGGGACAGGGGATGGCACAGGGTGGCACAGGATGGCACAGGCTGTCAGGGGATGACACAGGATGCTCAGGAAAGTGTTATTAAATACTGACCCCAGGGACTCCCTCACCCCAGACTGAGCCTTCACTTGCTGAAGACCCCCCCCCACCATCCATGCTGAGATCCCCTGAGCTAACCAAACCCCAAACCCTCCTCACACCTTACAAAACCTTTAAGGAAGGTGGAAGGGGAGAGGGTTTCTTTGTCAAAAGGCATCTCCTGCTGATGTGGGGCAGCCCCGATTGGTGCTGATGCCTGATGCTGCTCAGCTGAACCAGACAGGAACGTTTCATGCGGAGTTAAGAAAAACAAGGCCAGGCAAATGTGTTTTGCACATCCCTTTATTGAAATCCCAGCCAGGCTCCCCCTCCCTCCCCAGGCCTGAGGGGGCTGAGAGAGCGAAGGAGAGGGAGGTTTATGGTGGGGCTGGGAGGGTGAAGGAGAGGGAGGTTTCTGGTGGGACTGATCACACCTCGCTGTGGTTTCACTGCTTTGGTTTCAGGGCCTCTCAGGCTGCAGCCTTCCCCACCCGAATTAATGGTTCATCCCCAATTGCCTTGACAGTCACTTACAACTAATTAGCTAAAACACTCCGGTAATTTCATTGCAATTTGGCCTTGTTGAGCATCGGAAGAGCAGCTGAAAGGTATTTGTTGTTAGAAAATGCCTGACACGAGCCTCCTGTCCTCAGGCTCAAGGAGCTGATTTCAACACACCTCCTTCCCCCTGGCTCCCCCAGGACCCCCACTTGGGCCTCTCCATCACACGGGATTTGCTCATCTCTGAGGTTTTTTTGCAGCATCTGAAGTCCTTTCTCCTTTCTATCACAAGAGGACTTGCTGCTGGCTTTCAGCAGAGAACATCTACATTGGGTCAAACTCTCACACCCTCCCTCCATCTACCAGGATACAGGGAGCTCAGCTTGGGGTGGGGGCAAAGACCAAACACAGCCATTCAATCTATGGAAGAAAACCCTATTTGGCCCTAAAGGAGAAGTTTTAAAAGGTTGGATCTTGCTCTGCCATCTGCCACAAGTCTTCAGCTGTGGATGCAAGTGACTCCTTAGTGGGGACAGCAGCTGCTCGTGCCCAAGTCCCTGCTAGCTCATTATCACACCAAGCTCTCTGCTCCTGGTGTAATTAGCTGCAAAGATGATATAAAAAGGTCTCCTGGAGAAGCTTTGTAGAAGGGATTCCTCTTCTTGGAGGGGATATATGAAGAAACTAAAGGAGCTCCAGTGATGCCATGGAGAGGATCTTGAAGCTGCAGTGTTGCTGGCGCTGGCAGGACTCAGCGGTGCCTGTGAGTAAACAGAGCTTGCCCCAGTTAAGCTTGGCTGGACTAAGCTGCCCAGTTTAGCCCAAATTCCTGGAAAAGCTACAGGGAACCCGAGATATTATCAGTACAAAAGGTTTGTTTGCCGTCAGAGGGCATTTGCAGGGATGGCTGGAGCTTCGTGGTGTTGTCAGAGACAAAAGCACACAGGTTGCTGGATGTGCTGTGAGGGGAGCACACCCTCCCAGCCCCCCACCTTCCCAAGGGCTCTGCACACCTTACACATCCCCCTTAAAATGTTGCGTTTAGTATTATTAAACAAGCTCAGAGCTTCACACACACTTAGGCCAGCACTTTGCAGAGCAGCAGTGCTTGGGGTCAGCTGGCAGAGTAGCCCATCTCCGCAAGATGTTTCCCTCCTGGCCAGGGAACGTGGCCTTTCAGGGCAAGGGACAGCTCTAACTCTCACAGGTGATACCAAACCCTCCCCTAAATTCACCTTGACAGGAATGAAACCTCCTCCTCCTCTTTTTAAGTAATTATTTCAGCATCTGAGATCTTGCTTCTCTTCTGTTCTCCTTGATCTTCTCAGAAGGGCAGCGGGCTGTACCTGAGAGACTTGCACCTCAGAAACACAGAGGGACCCTCCCCAGATACTCCTTGGCTCAACCCCCCCCTCTCCCCCTGTGTACCCCAGTACCCCATGAGACCTTTTTTTTTTCCATCACAAGTTTAAAGGAAGGGAAAAAAAAAATCACCAGTGCATTTAAGATGTGAACTTTGGGCTGTAACAAACTGGGCTTGGGATTTATCAGCTTCGAAGCTTCTGCTCCAAAGACACGTCCCCACAGAAGGGTTTGTGTTCATCCCTCCCAGGATCCACCTGATGCCCACCTTGGCTGGCAGGAGAGTGCCAGGAACCTTCAGAATAAGGATGTTTTTGCTAAATGAGCGTGGAGCTGTGAAGGGGAGAGGTTTCAGTGCTGCTGGGGCAGTGTACATGGTTCAGGGAATCATCTGAGAACACTTTACTCTTTCCTCAAGGAAACTGTTGTCCTTAAGCTCCCCCCCAAGATCTATCAGGGGATCAGCAGTGCTGGAGTTTGAGGTCAGGGAGCCACAGACAGACAACAGTGGTGTGAACCCCAAAGGCAGGTGAGCACCTGTGTGAGGGTGGTGGGAAGAGCCCAGGGAGAGGGAGCATTCCCCAAATTTAGGTTACTGTTGATTTCTGGATGCCTCTGACCTATAGCTCGTGCCCCATCTGCTCTTCCCTTGGCCACCTTGGCAAGTGCCAGGGCCATGGGTGGATCCTCCCTCATCAGGCACCTGTTTGCTCTCAAAAAGTTGTCCCTGGGAAGGAGGGAGGTGTTTAGGTTTCTCTTTCCAGAAGATGGAGTGGGGCAGGAGAGCCCATCAGCAAGGGGCTGCTGCAGAAGGGCCAAGGGGGTGGCTTACAGAACAATCTCACTGCTAGAACGAAAGGAAATAGTTCAGTATATTTTAATAGTAAAACAATTACTATTTTTTCAAGCAATGTTCCACCTGGATGAGTCTCAGGAGGCTTTTTTTTTTTTTTGCTTCCCAGTCCTGCTGTGCCAGGGCAAAGCTGTGCAGAAGCATCCCCAGTGTGTCCCCAGCCTCCCAACCACCTCCATGAGCACCACAGCACGGGCCTGCCCTTGGGCTGTCTCTCACAAGAGCAGGAAGGGAAGAAAAAACCCCCTCCCCAAACCAGCTTTTAATAACAGTCTGGGTTGAGATTTGTATCAGGCTACTGACCAGAGGAGATGCCAAGAGTTTATTCAGTATAAAGGCAGGTGTTCAGGTAGCAGAAAAAACCTTACAGTAACTCGGCAGGAAAGGGGAAAGAGACCGATGTGGGGTGAGGGGGAAGATGAGGGGAAAAGAGCTTCGGCCTCAAACCTCAGCTTCCCATGGGGTGTTCAGAACAGTATTGCATGAGAAGCCTCAGGGGTTTAGTTCTTCCATAGATGTATATTTACCAGGTGTGGGGGGGGGGTTGGTTTTTTTTTTCTTTCACAAAGACTGCAGGAATACGATTAATAAACAATAAATTAGGACTTCATGTTGCTATCATTTGGCATCACACAACCAGGCAATTCTTCCTTTTGTTTTGTTTTGTTTGTTTGTTTAAATATAAGGCAACACAAGCCAACACATAATTTAATCCATCTTTAGTCCAATTTGCTTAACTTTGCTAAAAGGGTTTAACCACTAAAGAGAGGGCTCAGAGTACACCTCAGAAAGAAAACAGGATGGAGAGAATGCCGTGGGATCAGTGACTAACTTACCAGGAGTCAAGAGGAGACGTACTCTGCTAAGCTTGGCAACCTAAAGGTTTGTTACAGCCCAGGACTACACTTCTAAATGGAACAAAAGAAACACAAAGAGATGTGTCCTAATTGCTTCTCTATGACATCACTTCCAAACTTGGGGCTTTTTTTTTTTTTAATCTTTTTTTGTGGGGGGGGTCATTTTTTTCTCTTCCAAGATCCATTTTCTTTCTCTTTTTCCCAACCATGCTCGTTAAGGGGGGAAAAAAAAAAAAAACAACAGTTCAAGGAGCAAAATACTTAAGGCTTTGTTTGTTTTGTTTCTTTTCTTTTTTCCCCAAGGGCTGTGAGGGAGGCCAGTGGATGGCAGAGGCCAGTGGGTTCACCCATACACAACTGCTACTCAAACCCACGCTACCAGGCGACATTCATACAGAAAATATTACACTTAAAAGTTACAGTGTAGAGCAAATAGGTTTGTTTTTTTTTTTAGCCAGTGTACATAGAAAGAACCAAATGCATTTAGGGGTTGGGTTCCTTTTCATTAGTATTAAGTTTTTAATTTCCAAACTTGAGTGTGATCATTATGTTCAAGTATTAAAAGTGTCTCTTTAACAGAGATGAGAAATCCACTCGGGAAGAAGTTGGGTTACTGGAGAGGGGTGGTTGGGGGAAATGTGGAGTAAATGTTAGAGGTGGGTTTGGGTATATGGAGAAGAGGTTGCAGAGGCTTCCCAGTAGTGTCCTGCAGTCAGACTCAGCTGCTGGATGTGGGGAAAGGGACAGGAGGAGTTAGGCACAGAGACCCTGGGAAAAAGGGATCTTGGAAACAGCTTTGCTAATTCCCAGACAGGAGACTTGTTGCTTTAAACCCACTGTGATGTGTTGATGGTCCCACAGTGGCTGGTGAGTGGAGTTTGGCTTCAGATCAACCATCTCCCAGTGCAGCTGCCATAAGGAGATTGTGTCACATCTCCCCACTGCACCAGAGATGAGCTTGAGGTACCGCTCTTCACCTCAAATTAATTCTAACCAATTAATTTAGCCAGGGCAGTGATTGTTCCCCTGCACCTGGGGCTGGTGAGGCTGCACCTCCAATACCGTGTTCGGTTTTAGGTCACTCACTACAAGACAGACATTGAGGTTCTGGAGAAGGGCACCAGAGCTGGGGAAGGGTCTGGAGAACAAGTCTTAAGAGGAGTGGCTCAGGGGATGTTTAGTCTACGAAGATAGGCTGAGAGGAGACACGATCACCCTTTACAACTCCCTGACAGGAGGTTGCAGTGAGCTGCGGGTCGGTCTCTTCTCTCCAATAATGAGTGACAGGGCAAGAGGAAATGGCCTCAAGTTGCCCCAGGGGAGGTTGAGGCTGGAGCTGAGGCAGAACTGTTTCCCTGAGAGGGGTGTCAGCCCCTGTGCCAGGCTGCCCAGGGAGCTAGGGGAGTGCCCAGCCCTGCAGGGATCCCAAAGCCATGGAGCTGAGGTGCTGAGGGCCGTGGGGTAGTGGTGGGCTTGGCAGGGTGAGGGGAGGGCTGGGACTCCAGGAGCTGAAAGGACTTTTCCAACCAAAATGATTCTATGCCAAGTACTGGGGTAAGCAGCTGAACCCTTTTTGGAGCTGTCAGTGGATCTGGATTCCCTTCACATCAGGACAGACTCCTAGCAGCAAGGGGTTCAGCCAAAGTTGGCTCTGAGAGGGCAGTGGGGAAGTCACATACTCTGCAGGAAAAGGCAGTTACCCAGGGCAGACAATGCTGCCTACATCCTAAACCCACCCTTCCCTCCTCCTCCATACCCTGTCTGCAAAACCAAGAAAGTGTCAGAAAAATCTACCAGAGACTTTAGACAGAGTGTAAGTAATAAATGTGGGTGTCTCAGCAAGAAGCAGCTGAAAAGCTTCCTCCTCTCCTAATGCCTAAGCCCCTTCCCCAGCTGGCTCTTCCCACAGGTAGGCTTCTTTCTCAATCAAACAGGCCTCTGGACAGTGCAAATGGTCAATGAAACACAGCAATGAAATGGGCTTTGGAGTTGAAAAATAAGCTCTGCTTCCTGAAAACTCTGTCACTTTTGAACCTTCAGAGAAAACAGAGGTGGAGAGTGAAGCAGCTTTGCTCCCTCCCTGGCCCAAACCCCTGGAGGGGGGGGGGGCCCTCTCACCCTCAGCCCCACAGGAGGCAAAAGCTTCACAGATGGGGGCGTTTGTGTGGGGAGGAAAGAGCTGTGGGATGCAGTAGTGTAACAAAATCCTTTGCCACAAAAGGCATTGTTAAATCTCTGATGTACGAAGAAGAGAGAGAGAGAGATGCAAAGCTTTTAACCAGCCAGCACGTCTCCTTCCACTGGTTACTTATAATGATCACACAAGTTTGCAAGTTAAAAAAAAAAATGCCTTATGAATTAAAATTAAGACTAAACCTCTAATTTGTTTGTTTGTTTTGTTTTGTTTTGTTTTGTGGTGGTGTCTGTGCAAGTGACTGCAGCCTATCTATACCCTGGGTGTTGAATATGAAGATTTCGACTATCGCTTGGTTCGGGTGCTCGGTTCATGGGAGGCCGATGGACTTTCCCCAGCACGGCCATGCTCTGCTCCCTGAAGCAGGACTGCTGGAAGTCCCCACTTAGGTAATCCATGGTCTGCATCACGTTATTCTGGCTGGCCGGAGCAGCTCCAGCTCTGTAGTGAGTCCCTCCTGCGCAATCCAGCGGCGGCCCCGCAGGCTGACCCCCGTGGAAAGGCATGGCGAGGTCCTGGGACCCAGAGCTGTCACTGTTAGGGGTGGGCAAGATGTTATTCCAGAGGGGTTGGAAATAGTGCCCATTGGTATACGGCAAAGGTCCCTGCAGGCCGTTGACAGGTGGAGAAGGTGTCGGCTTCTCCATGGGAGGCTTCAAGCTGAAGGATTGACCCATGCACAGTTCTTGAGGGTAAGTGGATGTTTTGCCAGGGAAACTCTGCCCCGTCATCTCTCTCTGAGGGTGTTTCCCCGCCAGCCCGGCCGGCCCGGCAGCATCCCCACACATCTGCTGCAGATGAGCCAGCTGGTGCTGGTTCCACGCCGCCGGTTTGATCTCGTTCTGGTAGGCGGGAGGCACCCTGTTAATGTTCACCATGGGCACATTAACAGAGGCGGGAGGAATAGCAGCAGCAGCAGCAGCATGGTCGACAGGGTTCACTACACAGGAAGGCATGGGTGTAGGGACGTTGTGAGTAGATACCCTGGTACTTGCATTGATAAGCAGGTTGCGACTTATGGGGCTGGGGTTTGCAATCTGTCCCTCGCACACTGAGGTAGTGCTAATGCCAGCTCTGGCCTGGCAGAACTGGTTAATCTGGTGCACGATGCTGCTCAGGTCCGGCGCCTGGTTCTGCTGCAGGGTGGCAGCCATCGAGAGGGGAATGGTTGAGGTAGACACGGTGACATTCGGCGGCGCGTCCGCATCCGGCATCTTTCTGCTTCCATGTAAACCCGGCTGCAGCAAAGGGTTGGGGGGGTGCTGCAGGCTCTGATGTGCCATGGGCTGAGGGTGCTGCAAGCTCTGCGGCTGCTGCTGCTGCTGCATGTTAGCGGGGTGCGGGATCCCCTGAGGGTGCGATAAGCTGGGCGGCTGGGGGAGACCCTGAGGGTGCTGCTGCGGGAGGCTCTGAGGGTGCAGAGTCTGTGCGTGCTGCAGGGGCTGCTGGCGAGCCAGCGCCTGGCCGTGGCTTAAAGTGCTGGGTGCAACGTAAGGGGCGGAAGGGGGGTTCATCATCGCTTCCGGCAGCAGGCGCGCGCGCGTCCCCTCGAAGTCTTTGATGATTCCCTTGGCTGGGGATTTGACTATGGCCAGGAGGCCTGTTTTCGTGGTGGCCTGAGAAGGGTAGGGGCTGTACCTCTGGCCCGAGGTGTCGAGGCCGTTGACGGTACGGCGGATGTGTTTCCTCTGAGGAACTTTGACGCTGTTGGGGAAGATTTTGATAGTCAGCGGATTGTTGGCGACTTTCTTAGCATAAGCATCCAATTCTGCTGGGGTAGGATACTGTGCAGATCTCATTTTCTGTGTAGTGTCCCCTGTGGAGATAGGAAATTCGTTACTAGTGGTTGTGGTGAGCAAAGGATCAACCTCAGGGTAAGACAATGGCACGACAAGGGGAGAAAAGCCTCTGAGGAAACAAGAGGCGAGAACTTCATGTTCCCACACCAGTGGATTGTGCACTAGTAACTCATTCCCTTTATTAGCTGGTGACCAACACTACCCCCAGCTCAGCTTAAGGCAAGGCCTGCCTGGGGGAGCAAAATGAAACAGACTTACGAAACAGAACCAGAATTTACAGCCCAGTGACAGGACAAGGGGAAATGGGCACAAGCTGGAACACAAAAAGTTCCCCTTAAACACAAGGAGAAGCTCCTTTGGTGCTGAGGTGAGGGAGCCCTGGCCCAGGCTGCCCAGGCAGGGTGTGAAGGCTCCTTCTCAGGAGGTTCCCAAACCCACCTGGACACATTCCTGTGCCCCCTGAGCCAGGGGAACCTGCTTTAGCAAGGTGAGCTCTGGAGGTCCCTTCCAACCCCCCACCATGCTGGGATTTGGTTTTCATCAGAGTATGAAAGCTGTGGAACACTGAGGTGGGAGCCACAGTGCAGTGGGTGGGCTCTGTCTGGGTGCAGGTGCCCACCAAAGCCACTCGGTCGCTCCCCTCAGTTGGACAGAGGATACAATGAAAGGCTGCCAGATAAGGCAGGGAAATCACTCAGCAATTATGGGCCAAACAGACTTGAGGTAATTAGCTTATTACCAATCATATCAGAGAAGAATTAAGAGAAATAAACCCAAATCTTACAACCACCTTCACCCCACCCTTTCCCTTCTTCTTGGGCTTAACTTTATTCCCAGCTTCTCTACCTCCTCCCCACCTGCAGCGCAGGGGGATGGGGAATGGGGGTTGCAGTCAGTTCATCACACATTGTCTCTGCTGCTCCTTCCTCCTCATCCTGCCCCTGCTCCAGCATGGGGTCCCTCCCAGAGCAGACAATACTCCATGAACTTCCCAGTGTGGGTCTGCAGCTTCCCACGGGCTGCAGCTTGTCATGAACTGCTCCAGCACAGGTCCCTTCTACAGGCTGCAGTCCTTCAGGAACAGTCTGCTCCAGCCTGGAACCCCCATGGGCCCACAGGTCCTGCTAGCAAACCTGCTTCAGCATGGGCTTCCCATGGGGTCACAGCCTCCTTCAGGCATCCTCCACCTGCTCTGGTATGGGATCCTCCCTGGGCTGCAGGTGAGTCTCTGCTCCCCGCTGGCCTCCATGGGCTACAGGGGCACAGCTGCCTCACCATGGGCTGCACCACAGGCTGCAGGGGAACCTCTGATCCAGCACCTCCTCCACTCTTCATTGACTTTGGTGTCTACAGACTTGTTTCATGTATTCTCACTCCCCTCTTCAGCTGCAGAACATGTTTAGCATATGTTCTCCTAGAGGAGTTGCCATCACCACAGCTGAGCTCAGCCCTGACCAGCAGCAGGTCTGTCTTGGAGCTGGCTGGCATTGGGGGAAGCTTCCAGCAGCTCCTCACAGAATCCACTCCAAAATCCCAACACACATATGAAGCATTTCAGCTCAAACCTCCATATATATCCAAGTTCTCTTCCAGATGCTGACATCTGAAAGCACTTCGAGTGTCTTTTTGTCCATTAGGAAGCCCTCATCAGTCCAAGAAGAGGCTGTATGTGTATTATTTTCTGGCTTGTAATTATCCCTTCTGCTGAGTTTTCAGTGTGGCATCTTGTTAAGGACAGTATCATCCTCACAACATGAAAATCGTGCTACTCCCCACACACAGGCTAAAGCCTTCTGGAGACTTAAGTGTGATTTCACTGACTGCAGTTTACCAGGTCCCTACCTTGTCCACAGACTCCAACTACTTCTGAGAAGAGCTTCAGGAATCTAGGGAAATGTCTGTGCCACTCTTGCTGTAACTGTATTCCAAGCACAGAGCTGGGCTGTCCTGCCACAGCTCTGCTGCTTCACTCCTATGGGACTCCTGCTTTACATTTTATAATCCCCAAACAATGGCCTGCAGCTTTGACAATCCCAGTTTGCTTTTACTTGATCCCACCCCCGTCCCCAACCTTGCAAATGGTTTACTGGACAAAAACATCCATCCTTTTTTGCTAAAATTGTCAGCATCCCCTTGCCATTGGTGCTGAAAGAACAGGAAATGTGGCAGCCAGTCCAAGAGCACTCCAGCCCTGCATCTATGCCTCTGACCCAAAGAAATCTAACGCTCCAGCCAAGAGCTTGATGCTCCCAGGCAAACAGCCCTTCCTCCTAAGAATTCATTTCTGATTCTTTTAAGTCTCAAAGGCTCCCGAACACATGAGCACCAGCCACCTCTCTCTCTTTGCATCCTGCAGCTTCCAAGTCCTCAGTGGTGAGGGAGAGTAGCACTTGCTCTAAGAGCAATGACCTCCAGAAAGTAAGGGTCAGAAAATGGAAAACAGGATGGCAAGGCAAGAGGAAGGACAATTAGAGGAATATAAAAATATCTGTGTTGCAATCAGCAGCTTTGCAAGCAGGTTGTGTGGCATCTCTAGCACAGCACGGGTCACACGCTCACTCCCTGTGCTGCTCAAACACTGGCACACACCACCTTGTCTCTCTATCAAAGGAACTGCTCATTTGATATTTGATATTAACCTGCACCTGCAGGTATAAACCTGCTCATGGCAGCTTTTGAGCCAGCTGCCAGGCTCCTAATGGAGAGAAAAGCCTCCCAATGGTGTTTTTCCCAGTACTACCTTGCTTCGATAGCCCAGGCCTTCATGTACTCCCAGTCTTTCACTTTAACATTGCCCATGTTGATCAAGTTTTGTTTCTTTCCCAGGAGATGACCCTGGCAACTCACCAGGAATCAGAGAAGAACCATCTGCAGCCAACAAAGGAACCCACACCTCTCTGTGACATGGTTTATGTTATGCTCATGGCCTTTGTCACATCAAGCTTTTCTTTCCAAGTGAAAAATTAAGTAGATGCTTTAAGACACCTTTACCATCAACATTTCCCCAGCCTGGTATGCATTTCTGTAGGCATGTCAGCAAATTAGGTGGTAAATATAAGCACTGAACAGGTCCACTAAATATCCTTTTACCCAAGCACTTATTTTTCTGTTAACAGGAACCGTGATGGAAGCTTTTAGAAAAGTAACTAAACCCTCAGTGTTTGAACAGGCTGCAGCTATCAGTTACAACCCATCTGTAATCCCCAGTCTGGAAGAACTCCTCACTTAAATGATGCACCAACATCAAGCCTGGCCTCCTACCAAATGGCAAAGCACCTTTTAAATCCCTTGGACGGGATGTTCCGAGACCCAACCATCCTTTCAGTGTACTGCTGGGATTATCCTCCTGTTCCTACAGACTAACTCAGCCCTTCTTCTTAGGCCTGAAGGTGATGCACTTCTGAATGCGCTGATGTGCTGCTTAAAATGTGCTTGGCTAAGCAGTTCCAGTGGTGATTTCATGATTAAGGCAGCAAAATAAACAGGAGAAAGGCATTACAGGTGTGACTGTCCCATCCAAACATCCCACAAAGCAGTGAAAAAACAATTCTTTTAACTAAGTGAATGGAAAACCAGCCAGAAGAGAGCAGATGAAAATGCTTGTGCTAGAAAACACTGACATTTCTGTGCAAGGGGGTTCTGGATCAGGCCATTGAAGGATGTGGCAGATGAACAAACTATGTCAAGAAAACAGTGGGATGAGCTCTACCAAGCTCCCTAACGGTAAATGCAGGGCAAAATACTCTTGCTGAGAAGCATTTCTTTTTTCATGTTTACTATAAGGTAAAGCTGTGCATATGAGCAATTACCCCAATAAACTGCTGAGCTGCAAGTTCACATTCTGCCTAATCCCCTGGCAGCTGATTCATGGCACCACTGGAGGAAATGAGATGTATTTCTCTGCCTCACACCTCAACATTCAACATCTTTTAAGAGCCTTTCACCTTAGAACCTGTAGCTTTCAAACCTGCCTAATGGTTAAAATGTTCAGTAACATTAAAAAGAGGCCTTGAGGATTCCTACCCTAATGAGAGCATCTGTGTTGGGACAAGTGAAGAGCAGCTGTGCCCACCTTTGGCATAAAAGTCTCAATTGCAGCAGTTTCTTCTACAGACTTTTAGCAGAAAGGGCCTTCACCCCTAGGAAAGAGTTGATTTAGCTGATGACCCCATCTTCAGTCCCACCTTGCTCTTCTCTTTTGTACAATAAAAGCTCTCCAAGAATCACAGAATGGTGTGGTTGGAAGGGACCTTTAGAGATCATCTAGTCCAACCCCCCTGTCAAAGCAGATCCATCTAGATCAGGTCACACAGGAACATGTCCAGGGGTGTTCAGAAGACCTCCTGAGAAGGAGCCTCCACACCCTCCCTGGGCAGCCTGTGAATGCCTCACCTCAACAGTAAAATAGCTTTTCCTTATGTTTCAATGGAACTTTTTGTGTTCCAGCTTCTTCCCATCACCCCTTGTCCTGTCACTGGACACAACAGAAAAAAGTGCTGCCCCAGCCTCCTGACACCCACCATTTAGATACTTGTAAATATTAATAAGATACCCCCCCCAGTCTACTCCAGACTGAACAGCCCCAAGTCCTGAAGCCTTTCCTCATAAGGAAGATGCTCCAGTCCCCTGATCATCTTTACTAGCAACCTTTCACCTTGACTTTGCACCACTGTCACCAAAGAACATCACTCTTTTTCCTCCCTGGCTGCAGACACTGCCCAGTCTTGCCTCAAGTATCCCAACTGACTGGTTGGGTTTACACTGGAGTGACTGGGAGGAAGGAGAGAATGTCAGTGCTGAGTCAGTGAGAAATCCCCTGCGTGGCTAAGGATGAATTTGAGGGTTTGCCTTTGGTGTGATGCAGGCTGGGATCCAAAGAAAAACACTGAAAATCCTGTAGGGATCAGTTTCTAAAGGGAAAAAAAACCCCAATATGTGCATATGAATCTACAGAATTCCAACTGCACAGACCACCTTTAGGAAAAAAAGCCTCTTATTTGAAAGTGGGGGAGGGGGGAAGGAGATAATTAGGCTAATGTGGATTTCTAAGCACTAATAAAAAGTCTGATTCAGAATAACACACTTAGAAATTATTAATACAAACACTGCAAGGCTGAATAAAGGCTACCACGTGGAGTTCTGTGCCTTCTGATAAAAGCAAGAGCACTAGTATTAAAAATCTGCTTCCAACCCTCTATCAAAAGTCACAAGTCACCGTTCATTAAAAACTCTCATTAACTCAGCTTTCCTTTGGCCAGGGGCTGGAGCACTTGTGCATATCCAGGATGGGCAGAGCAGCACCAATTAATCTCACGCACATCTGCAGCAGGGGTGAGCAAGGTCTGTATGAGCAGTTTCCTTTTCCATCTAAACCAGGACAAACTGGAGCAGCTGAGCATTACCCACTGCCAGCCAGTGCCTGCCAGCTGCTTGATGGCCTAAATTCTTCTCAAGGCTGTACCTGAAGCTCTTTGCTCAGCAGGATGCAGCAATGCTTGTGGCACTGGGATAAGCTGCTCTCTGAAATGCATCAGGTACTGTCAGGTTAAGGAAGTGCCCACACAGCAGCATGTTGCCTCCTAAGTGTGTAGATAGCAAATACCTGATTTATGCACAGCTACCCTCACATGAACCTCAACAATGTGCTTTCAGAATTAAGCTTTCCACCAAAGAAACTTCAGCTGATTCAAGGACGAGGCATGTTCTCACCACAACAGCCCCTGCTGAATGAATATATGTTGCTCATCTGGAAATGGGAAAGAGAACAGAGTGGAATGGCAAGTGTCATGCCATCTAAGGAAGTCCTCTTGTCAGTAAAGATTTTTACTACTGCCAAAAGTCTCATTGCCATTAGCAAGGCCCTGGACTTGGTATAAATGAGATGCAAGGGCTGAGGTGTGTACCTGAGCAGTGTCATTTGCTTCTGGCAGGACCAGGACTTCAGCATGTCACCCCTCACTGTCAAACCATCTATTTTCAGTAGCACCACAGGCCTTAACACATTGACAATTCAGCTATGACTGGACTCTGAACAACTTGGTTTTAAAGAGAACAAGTCCATCGGCAAATGGAGAGTAGGGAGATCTCCTGATGCCCTCAGATACCAAGAGTCAGGTCACAACCCTGAGAGCCAAGTACACAGATCTTGGGTAGAAACCTTGGTGTTTCTGAAATCTCAGCTGAACAATCAATGTGTAACTTCAGTGAGAAAGAGGAGAGACAGTAAGATTAAAAAACCCTCTCTCTAGCCAGTAAAATGACATTCCCAAGCACAAGGTGCTCTTAAAAATACTCAGTGCAGCTATCACAAAGGAGACTTGACATTATCAAAACAGAATTATCAGAGCACTCTGCAGACATATTTTCAGAGGCACCAAAGAGACATCAGAAAGAAGATGGAGACTTTGAACTTTAGCAATCTGGGCTGGATGGCTAATATTTGCAGTCTATGCCTTAGGTATGTAGAACAACAGAGCTGCTGACCTCAAAAGGTTTGCATGAGCCTCATCCAACTTTTATTGGTGTCTGTGAGTAATTAAATGAATGGAAGTGAAAGAGAGTCAGGAAGGAGTTGCGTAAGGAAGCGAGTCAGCTGGCACACCTTTGGCACAAAACAGTTTCAGCAGAGAGGCACGAATCTGACAGAAACCTCACTCATATTTTGTCTTGCTGTGGTTAAAAATTAACCTTTACAAAGCCAGGAAGGGGGGAGAGCTTGCTGCACACACGTGAACCTCCACAGCCATCTTTCAGAGGCATTATTGATGGATGCCTTGAAGGCACAACAAAAGACTCCAACATTAAAACAGTTTTTCCACTGTATCCTAAATGTTTATGTCACAGCTGTACCAGAGCCAGATTTAACAGTTAACCACATCCTGCAGACAAAACATCACTCACATTTCTGAAGTCCAGTGTTCATCTGCGTGTAAGAAAGAAGCTGAAAGGAGAGGTCACCTGGTCCTGGCAGACAGGCCAGCATGGCAGACAGGCACTAACACAACATGGGCCATTCACTCCTCTGCACACTGCAACAACAGAGAGACAATTCAAAGTTATAATACAAGGAGGAACAGAGAAAAGAAAGCGGCAAAGAGCCATCTCTGGGTGAAGGCCTGACCAAGCACAGATGCACAACGGCTGCCCTGGCCCTCGCTGCTTCTCCTAACGGCAACGGAAACACTTCAAGAAGTGGGTCACCTGCAGGGTTAAAATGAAAGTAGCCACCTCGTTCTCTGCTGATGCTCCACAGCAGGAGGACAGCCTTTAACTCTGTCCTCAGATTTCAAAGGTGGTTGTTATGAATGGTAAAAGAAACCACCACCATTCATTTTACTATATATTGAAACGTGCTGGCTATCTGCTGGGGTATAGGCAAAGCCAGTCCCCTGGAGAAACCCTGTCAGCTGCTCCTTTACGTTTAATAAAAAGGCATGGCATGCATAAATTGAAGGCAAAGCATGCAGCACTCTGCCTCGTGGCAAGATTAAGCTGCATGCTACAGCTTGTAATTTCTGTGGGCCATTAGGCTGACAGATGAACGGCTCCAACTTCCTTCATTTCATAGGAGACTCGCTAACCCGCACGGCTCTGGGTCAGACGGACGGCAAGACGTGCCTTCTGCACAAAGGAGCTGCAGAGGTGGCACCATCCTCTGCTGCAGATGGCCAGCACTCAGGTAACTGAACCTTGAAATGAACTCAGAGCATTGAAGCTCTTCACACTGCACACTTCCCCTCAAAGCCCATGGCTGGTGTGCAAAGTCAGGGTTTCCAGCAGCAAAGCTGACTCCAGCCCAAAGCCTCCCATCAGTACTAGAATTATGGAGAGGAATTTGAGTTGGAACAAGGTCTCTGAAGGCCACCTGCTCCAAATCCTTGCTCCAGTCCTCCCTGCCACAGCTAATGGGACAAGCCACAGCCAGTCACGAGTGCTTTACAAAGCCCTGGGAAACAGGATGGCCAAGTCAAGCTGGAGAAATCAGTTGTCTTCTCCCCCTTGCTGAGATCTCTGCATCAGCAACACTGTATGGCAAGTGCCTTGGCGTAAACATCTAAGGAGTGGTTAGGAAAGCCTTGGGGTTTGGTATGTGACCCTCAAACCATGGAAAGAGTTCAAGGCTTCAAAAGTTATAGGCTGATTTAAGTCAAGTCATTGTTCCATAAACCCCAAATAAAACAACTGGGGGAGGCATTTAAACAGCCAAAGAGACAAAGGAGAAAGCTCAAGACCGACACGAGAAGCCACGGCTGCAGAAACCCCACAGAGAGTTCTTGTGAAAGAGTCGTACTTCTGAGGTCCATGTGAGCAATGGGAATGGAACCTCTGGGTGGCAGCTACCAAGGCAATGTCAGTGCTGTGTCCTGGAGCCTCCGTGCTCCAGGGAGCTCCCAAAGCCAACTGCTCTGCAGGGATGTCTGAAAGACTTCCATTCAAAACCTAACCTCAGACCACCTCCACAAGTCAGACCACCCACGGAATAGTTGCACCAACGCAGCCAACAGCGTGGACTTAAGCACAGCAATCACTTCCCTGTGTAGAACTCATTAGCTCCATGTGTATGTGCACCTCCTCAGATTAACAAGCAAAAGCTGATTCAAGCAACAGCCATGAGATCTCATACAAGTATCAATTGATGAGAACTTCTGTATCTTCCCTGTGAGAGTGCTCCCGAAAGCTGAGCCCGTTGGGTGCCACTGTGACTAACAAAAACAGCTTGGCAACTCCCCACCAATGCCTATTCACCCTACCCACTCTATGCTACAGCGACTCGGTGCCCTAAGAAACAAAACACAACAGCCACAAGCTGCAGGGCCGACAGCACAAACATCGACAGGACAAGATGACATCATTCTCCATCTCATCCCTGGACGACACCAATGTTCTGCATTTCCAGTCCAACACATGTAGTCATAAACAGCTGTAAAACAAAGCTGAACCTGGATTCTCTTTTCTGTAGGAGCTGGAGTTCTTGGAGTCCTTCAGAAGGTTCTCAGAAATGATGACTAAAGACTCGTCACATCCACAGCTTAAAGGAATTGCTTAAGGAAATGACCTACATAGATGAGATGGACCTTTATGGATGAGACTCATTTGTGACTGTAACTATGCAATGTTCAGTGAAACTCTGCAAACAGCCTGTGGGCAGCAGTTTCTTGCCCCAAATTATGCCCAGTAAGACCAAAAAAACAAAACAGGAATCCAGCTCCTTTTAATCAGGAGACAAAACCACTGTGAATTGCCAGAGCTTCACCTGAGTAAGCAAGAGAAACACCCACAGTCAGCAAGAAAAGAAATAATAATGGTATTTTTCCTTTTCCCCTCATTTCATCAACTTCAGAAGACTGGCAAAAACAAGAGCTATTTCTCAGTGCAAAGCAGGTAAACAAAATTAAGAGCCTTCACTGCAGTCAGAAAACCATCAGATCACACCAGTCCCTTTTTCACCTCAGCATCTACTTTCTACTCCAATAAGGTGTGACGCCAGCCCAGGATTATTCCCTACCTTTGCATGGCCAAAGGAGCTCAGGGGCTAAACCACCACTTAACTGATGGCAAGTTTGTGTGCAGCCCTGAGAGAGAGAGGAAAGCGCTCTGCAGCACAGCACTAAACCCAACGTGCTCTTTGCCTGAACAAGGAGCATTTCTGCCAGCAAAATCTGTGGAGGGTTTGCTCACCTGCTCTGTCATTAGTGCTCATTATCGCCTGAACACTGTGACTCTTTGAGCGAGCCTCTTGCTGAAGTGCCACAGAGAGGCTCAGCGCCATGCACGCAGCAATAAACAGGATAATGGCACATTAGGAGAGAGAACAAGTGATTAAAAGCGTTCACAGCATTCAATTCAGAATAGCCAGGCTTCTAAGAAGAGACAGCAATATTTCCTTGAAGGTCAAAACATGTATTTACAGAAGCTTTAGCTCCAATACACAAGAGTGATGTTTTTAGAGAGGGTTGATAAAGCAAGTAGTTCCTGCAGGAGAATAACCATTTTAGGCAATGCCAAAGGTTCATAAAAGACCAGGGTGGCAATCATCATTTTGAAGGAAACACTGGCCTTATGAAAATCACTTTAAGGAGAAACATAAAATCATTCTTTTAGCTTGATTTGCAATAACCAAATGGATGCCATCTAGGTCACTGCTGAGCATTAAGAAAAGAAAATCAGACTTGCACAGAAGTGCTGACCATAACTCTCACTGAATTCTAGATGATAATTAAAACCCTGCTCCAATTTTTGTCCTCTGTGAAAGATGTCAGTATTGGAACACACATGCATTGGAAACATCTTTACAAACAAACCAGGCCCTATTTTTTTCCCCCCTGTTAGAAATTAATTAACATTTATTCCCTTTGAGATATTCAGCCTCTGAGCACTACTTTCTGACCTGACACCTCTTGCAGCACGGGCTAGCACAGCCAACTCCCAACGTACCATCCAGCTCAAAGGAACTGAAATCCCTCCCCTCCAGGACTGCATCTGGGAGCCAGGTGAGCATTAATGGCTGTCTCAAACTTCTGTTACCCACGGTCTCAGGCTGGCAGCGCAGGGTCCTGACACAGAAGGCAGTTGAGCCCATCATCCCCTCCTGAGCTCGCCTTTATTGCTCCTAATTAGTCCAGAGTGGGAGATAAACTGAACTTGGCACACCAAGACTTCTCATCAGTGGACTTGGCTCCACTGAGGCAACTTGTGTGGGCAGCAGCACCTGCAAAGCTGCTCCAGCCCCTCTGAGGATGGGCTGTGTGGTACTGAGGGAACTGGAACAGACACACGGTGAAAGAGGAACTGAGGGGGTTTTGTTGCATTGTACCAGATGTGGTAACGCTCATCTAAACCAGTCAGCTGCAAACTGGAAAGCAAGCTGACCAGTGGGCTTTGGCACCCAGCAATGGAAGGCAGCTTGCCTTGCAAGTTTTTAACTTGTATTTTCAAACTGATTTTGCATTCTGTCAAACCCAGCACAACAAGCTCTGTCTTGAAAAGGGATCTAAAAAGAGAAAGCACATTTCTAGAGGAAAACAATCTTTAGATTGAAATAAATAAATACACCTCTTTGAAGTGATTTTAATCTAATCTGGCTGCAGGATATAATCTTAACAGCTCACATGCTGCAGGATGCTCAACAAAACAGCAGGTTTAGACACATAAACAGATTTTTCTCCCCCCCCCCCTACAATTTATTAATAATTATATCAAAGCATGTTAAGCTGAAGAGGGATTTGCAGTGCTTAGGATTTGGGGGTAATTGTCACATCCCCATGATGACTCACATTCAGCCTTACCTGCACGTCAGAGTGGTTTTTGGTCCAGGCAGCAGCAGAGTGTCCCCTGTACTGATCTTCAGAATAAGTTCTGTCACCACCAAGGTTCACCAGGGTAGAATAGAGGAATTCACCTCCACCCATTGCCCAGGGACACCCTCCTTGCAGAGCTAGGAATAATTTCCAGTAAAATTTACCATGATATCACCTTTCTGGAGTAAAAAGACACTTTATTTTCTGGCTGACAGTCAAAGTTTGGTATTGCCTCTAGCAGATGCAGTACCCAGAGGGTACTTCTACAAGCTAGAGTAAAACCTAGGTGTAAAGCAACTTGGTACTACTAGGAAATTTCTAATACCCTAACTCAGCTTTATCATTGTATAAACAGACCACATATGTGGAGTTATGGCCAAGTTTTTAAATACACCAGACTCTGAAGCTCCCAAGAGGCCTTCCAGGGTAAGCACACAAAGGAAACACTCCCCACAAACCATCCCAGGCCAGTGAAATATGGGAAACTGAGCTGGTTTAGACGAAAGCAAGCTGGTCAAGTCTAAAGTTAGGTTCCTGAAAGTAAACACGGCATGTTTGAAATTCCACGATTAACTGCAGGGCTTGTTCTCAAAGCCTGGGGCTGGGAGGAAGAAGGAGCATCCACCCACACACAAAAGAAAAGCTCCAAACTATTCCAAGTTTCCAGCACCCTGGGGTCCCATAAGCCTGTGAGAGGGCTGTTAAGAGCTTGTGGTTGGCTGATCTGCTTCACTTCTCCTCCCTTATTCACAAGGTAGCCCCGTGAAATCCCATAACCGCGGGCAGGATTTAGGGCTGGCCCCGAGCGCACGCGGCACATTCCCAGCCCAGCACACAGAAATGCTGCAGCAAACACAACCCAAAAGCAACTGGGCTTGTGAAGTTTCTTTGGTACAAATGTCTGTAAGAACCTGCCAGGAAACATAATTGAATCTGAGCCAATTTTCATGCTCGGAGGGAAATCCAGTGTCTCATTTACCCCCCGGCAAGCTGCTCGAGACCGAATGAGACTCATCCCTTTTCTCTCTCCCAAAGTAACCTAAAATCTGAGGGGCTCAAAAATTTGTTTGTGTCAACTGCAGACACTGAATCCCTCCCAATACAATTCCTTCCAGCCAGCCATGCCTCGCTTGGCAGTGTCCAGACCAATCCCTGCAGGCTTCCTGCCTTTCCCCAGCCCCCAAACTCCCCTTTATTCTTAGGCTCTTACCAGAATGGCCTTTTCCCAGGACTGCTGAAGAGCCAGAGATAAATCTCATGGTTTCCTGGAACCAAATTTATACCAAACTAGCACTGTATTCATCACCAGCCAGTATCACACCCTCTTAAACTGCAAAATGATGCACAGAGAGGTAGTCCTTTGGAATAGCAGTAAAGCACAACAGCATCAAGTGTACTTGGGGATAAATAAATAGGAAAACTGAACAATAGAAAGTTGCCTTTTCTAACAAGCAGAGTGCACTGTCAGCAGCTGCCAGCACAGGACCTTTTGGCTTCTGGCATTCAGGTGGACCTTTGGTAGAGCTTTGCAACACTTTCCATCAAAATCAATTTTTGGTTCTCGCAGTTTAATTAACTGTGATTTTGCTTGTAAATCATTTCACCTTTCCAGCTGACCTCCATTTATAATGTTACTCAGGCAACAAAATTAAAGAGTTTGGAGGGGAAGGCTGAGAGAATGTGAATGTGCATGGAGTGCTTGGGGAGGCACCTGCTGCAGCACAGCTCTGCTCCTTTCCCTGAGCTGAGACTGCCACGCTCAACGAGGAAGAAAATGAAGAAGCTTTGGGGTAGCAGCACTTAAGTGGAATATTGTTCATATCATACTCCTCATGCCCAGGAGCTACCACTAAAGGCTTCTTGGTGAGCAATTCTGAACGGGGTGTAGCACGGTAAAAAAGCCAAAGCAGCTTTGGGGACGGCCACGTGTGCCATCAGCTCCATCAAATTCACTCCTGGGATGAAGCTGCAGCAAGCTCAAGGTCATGATCTTGAAGTTTAAAAAGCCTTTTTTTTTTTAGGTTGGTCCCAAGAGGTTATTTTAAAACACAGTACCACGCAGCTGCTGAAGTGGGAGAACAGTTGGCTTTAATTGTAAGATGGATTTTTACATAGCTTCTGACCTTTCATCTAATTGAGGCCTAAAGAAGGAAAAAAAGAGGAAAAGCTATACGTCACTTCAGTTATTAAAATCCATCAAGCTCAGACTTTAGCCCTGGGATAACCACAGCCAAAAAAAATTGACTTGCAAGTAATTATCACTGCTATCTGCAATAAAAGTTAATTGGACATAATTGAACTAAAGCCCTAATCTGAATGAAGCTGTTGCTGGCAAGAAGCCTGCTCCTGCCTGCACTTTGCAAATGAAACTGCTAGCAGGGAAATGGACAAACAGGAGGCTGCTCTTACAGTCTGCCCACTGCAAATCACAACCCAATTCTGCAAACAGCTCCTTAGCTGGGGCAAGATAAAGTCATTAAGAGGGCCAATGCTCACCAAACACACACTTTGCTGATCCCCAAATAGGGGCGAAGGTGTAGTTTCAAAAAACAAGTCTCAGTTTCACCCACCTCTTAATTACATGGACTGATACGTAAGGTTCATGTCACCAGATGCTGGTTTCATCAGCCCCCCAACCCTAGAAATACCAGTGCAAATAATGTACCTTTTGAGCACTTCGAGATACCAACTGTAAAGGTTTTTGGTGCTGATAATTTATCACCTTCATGCAGTTCAATAGCTTTCCTGTTGCAGGACCAGCTTCTTTCATCTCCACAGCGGAGCAGACAATTAGCTGCTTTTTGAGCTCAGCCCATGCAGGTGGCTGGGGGAAGGGAGAATTAAACTCAATTCCTGCTGACTCGCCCATTTGTGGAGTTTTTTTTTGCGTTTTTGTTAACTACCAGAGCAGAAAGCAGTTGTCATCCCTCAGACTGCTGCAGAACTTCCTTCCAATTTTAATTATTAACACTCTGCCCTTCACCAAAGCATATGAAAGCACTTAACAAACATTACCGAAGCCACATAACCACTGTAAAACAGGCAGAATTCTCACACAACTCCTTTTACAGCAGCTTAAGGTTTGTTTGACCAGATTTATGTTAGAAAGCCTGTCTCCTGACTATGGGCTGGCCTATGACAGAAGAGATTGAGGGAAATATCTGGCTCACCACAGGTTCCTGACATGATTTTGGATGAAGCATTTAATCACCCCGTGCCGTGGTTGCTCCTTGTTAAAAGGACAGCAGTGAGAGACAGTTTTTTACCACTGAAGAAGACTGTGAAGATAAATGAAACTGTGGAGCAGTCAATACCACCTTGACTTCTCACGTCAGGGTTACAAGGTCACGGTCCAGGCAGTCTCTCAGGGAGAACTGGAAGTAGACCATCCTTCCCTCTCCTGAGCACCGTTTGCTCACCACTGCTCCTCTGCATTTTCACAGCTCAGAACAGAACTTCTTAGCTGAAGAAAGCTGCAACGGCGAACCAGTGACATCAATTCCCTTTCATGACCCAAATCAGTGGCATATTTTACTTTGCTCAAAGCCCTCACCTCTTTTTAAGCCTATTTTTAGATTTAACTCTCTATTCTGCAACGTGGCAGGAGCTGACAGACAACACAGGCCTAAGTAGGTCTTGCCAGGTGTTGCAGGTTGCTTCTGAGGCGAAGGAAAGAGGTAGGAAAGACAAGCCAGGACGACTGTAGGGCCTGGGCAAAGCTTCAAAGGAAGATTTCTGGCTGTGCCTGAAACACATATGCTAGTGGTCAGTTATGAGATACTATATGACCATGGGAACATCTGCTAGAAATAGGAAAATCGACCTGCCTAAAGTCAAAAGCGATTTGAATAACTTTGTATCTGCCTCTGCTGAATTTTCACTACACTCAAGCACTCTGACCTTCAATTAATTTCCCTTCTCCTTTTATATGGTAACTTTCAAACTCCCAAGTTTTTAATGCTGTACTGGTGGGAAACAGGGATTGAAGAAACAGTCTGGGATGTATCTTAATTACATATCCCAGTATATAAATCTGCATGGTCACTTAGGAGAGGGAGTAAAGAAACTGCAGCAGTTAATAGCAGGAGCCAAATAAATAAAGCACTGTCACCTAAATCCTAACTTGCCTAGGATATGAGGCTTACATCTGTATTTTCAAAGTGCAAAACAGACTTCTTACTCATCACTGTAAAATTCACAGGAGATATCACTTTCTTCAACAAGATACCGAGAGGTGCAAACAAACATTCCTTCCTGCAAAGCACCCGTTATCCTCAGGGCAGACGAAACCCACTTTTCTTCCTACACGCTTGAGCAGCAGCTATAATATCACAGCAGGCACTATGAAATACAGGGCAGACTTACAGATAGCAGTGTGCACGTTTTCATGTGAACATGACAATATTAAGGTTAGCTGAGACGACTTCCATCCAAGGCAAGCTCACATCAGCCCAGCAGCTCCCAAACTACAGGATGCTGCTAACACACACCCGATGAAGGCACCAGGCATTCCCACCAACAGACATTCTCCATCCTCCAGCCCAACTTCCCTCTGCCTTCAAGTGATAAGAAACCAAAATAACACATTGACCCCTTTCCCACAGCGGAGAGTCTACAGTTGCAACCCCAATGTTATCAGCAAGAAGGTGCACTGAATTGGTGTTACGTGCGGCTTTCCTACGTGTTCCATGGCTGGGAGAACAGCTTCACTTTACCACAAAGGACATGCAGGAGCTTGTAAGCTTCCTCCAACCATTCTTCCCCTCATTCCTCTTCTCTCGACTTCCCAGATGTGAAGAGGAAGGTTTTCTTAAGTACAGGGGAAAGGAAACATGAAATAGTTCCCTTTCCAGTGGCTGCTTCACACAGATCACCATTATCGTTATCTTCCCTCCTTCCCCACTTACTCTATAAGAGCCCAGAATTAAAGTCTTAATCATGACTTACAGAAATCCTTGTGGCTGCACATGACAGAAGGATGACAGTTTTTCCTTCTAAAATATCGTTAGAAGTTACAGATTATGACAGTTCCCCAAGCAGGAAAGTAGCTGTCTTCCCCTGTTTATTACAAGCTGCTTATTTAAATAAAAACCAACCACTTCTCAGAGCTGACTTTGAACAAATTTTACCTCCATGCAACACGCAAACAAGCAGCCAGACATTTGTTAGATACTGAAAAATAGGCTCTGAGTCCTGCTTTAAAAATAGATTCACTTGAAAATGAGAAATATATTTGCAAATATGATGAGGCAGAATGAATTAGACTCCACACAAAAGCATAAAAAAACCCACAACCCCAAAAACTTGCACGTTAAGGAAAAAAAAAAAATCAAGTGACTCACTTGTGGCCCAGGTGTTGCTGGTGTGGTGTGTGAACACAGGCAAGCAGGCTCACGAAGGGGGGGTGGATTTCAGTTTGCACTGCTTGTGCACGTGTACCATTTTGACCTGTACAATTACACTGACAGCTGTTTGGTTTAGTGTTTTAGCTCTTTGGATAGTGAATCGAGGTCCCACCTATGGTGAAATTTTAACAGCCCGTTTACAAAAGCAGGAGGGGAAATACAAGGGAGATTTGTATGTAAGATACAAAATTGTCTAAGTGTGCACAGTGCCAGAGCTTCCTGATGGACCACCAGCACATCAGCTCTTAGATACACATTTACCATTTGTTAGGGCAAGATAAGAGCTTCTTCTGTAGCTGGAGATACTGTGCAGCCTACTGTAAAGATGAAAAGCATTCTAAGAACCTCAAACAGAAGCTGCAACTCAAGTACAAAACACTCACTAACAGAAAATACAAGCCATCAGGTGAATACCAAAGAGCTGGACCAGACACTGGGATGGTGTTTTCCAGTCAGCCTTCAGAACGAGGTGCTGGTACCCTCACAGCTTGTCCTGACACAGACCTGCTGTCCTTATCAGTCTTCCAAGAAACTCAAAGGCCACCTGATAACAACTCAACAGAAGAAAGGACAAGAAACACATCAATGGTGAACTCCTGCAAAAAGCCTCCATCCAATTCTTAGTGCTTTGCTGAGGAGCATGAAAACTGGCCAGCTGAGAGTTCAGAACAGCCACAGGGAAAGCAACAAGAGCGTGCAAGATGTTTTCAAAACCTCTGCACACCAAAAGCACCAGAGATTTTTGTCTGTAGACCTGATAAAACACTTCAGCATGATCCCATCTGTTTTCTCCAGCAGTTGCCAACACATTGCCTTTATCCAAAGTCTATAATCCCCAAACATTTATTTTTTCCACTATGTTTTCCCAGCTACAGATGAGCAGGGGATCTTTGGTTGCTTTTGTGTATCCTTCCTTCTCTGCACTTGCCTTTTTCTTTTTCAAAACCCCAACAGACACACATGGCAATAAAGAAATTGTACAGAGAGGACACAGAGGAAGTTGTAAGTGTGCTCCAGTCAGTGAGACATCCCTTCATGTGGTAAACACAACCTGTCTGCGTGGGCAAGAAGAGAACAAATACTGCTACCACATCCAGTATGGTTCTACCTCCACAGGTTTTAAAGCTCCACAGCAAACACAGCACAAACCCTGCATGAACACTAAGCTCCTGCTAACCTGGACCGTAGTAGCTCTGACCTCCATGGTGCATCTCCCACTGAAAGGCAGCCGACCCCCCTCTGAACGCTGTGTGAGAGTCTGGTCAAGTGTACACTCGAGACACTTACTCAGGCAATCCCCAAAGTATCACTTGATTTTAATTTCCAGGCAATTTGTCTTCCCAGCCACGGAATTGCTACAGTCAACAAATGGAAAAGGTAAATTTTTCTACCTTCAATTAACTGCATTAGTACTGTTTATAGCTACGTGATTGATAAACGCTCCTCAGAAGCTGTAATTAATGTATCTTTTCCTTGGAACACGTACTGAACCCCTTGGCGCTCAGACACTTAATGAAAAGCAATTTATCAACTTGCTTTGAATAGCTGAATCTGAGTCCTTAATGCAGAGAGAAACACACTTTGCTTTAAGCACTCCTACCCTGAAAAAGGAATGTGGACCGTGACATGACAAATGCCATCAGACACTGCTCGGATTTGGATCAAGATGACAGTAACCAGAGCACCCATCTCCCTCAGCCACTGGGTACGATTTAGTACGACTTAGCTGGGATCCAATCCCTTGGGATGCTGTCGAGCAGGAGTAAATGGAGATGTGCTCTTCCAGGGTAGAGGTTAGGAATGTCTTTTCAGGACACTGGACAAAGTTCCCAAGTGACCTGCATGGCTGGGAGCCTTCTCACTGCTGGCACGCTCACCAGGAAGCAGCAGCTCAGCGTGTTTCAGCCTGGACATGAGCTCAGCTGCTCACAAAGCCTGGACAAAAATAAAGTGCTTACAGAGTGTTTGAATGCTAATTTCTCAAACTGAGTGTTGCTTTGTATAGTTGACATATGCAAGAAGAAGGGAAAAAAAAGGCATTTAGAAGGAAAGGCTTCACATCACTGCAAATGTTATGTTGGTATTAACTGCTGGAGGGATTAACCAACCTTCAAAGCCTAAAACCTAAACTCACATTTCTGAGAGTGTAGGATACAGATTTCCAATACAGAACCAAGTCTGTAACTCCATGTGGCAGACCCAAAGTAAGGATTACACATTTCCATTGCACGTGGAAGTCTGTTCCCCATTCCTACGGTTTCTTGCTCTCTTCCATTTGTCTTCCTGATGCACACAAAAGCCACTGCAGATTGCAACTGCTGATAGAGAGAACGGCGCAAGACACAGCGTGCTTTTGGACTAAGGGGGGAAAAAAAAGGACTACTCAGGTCCTGACTGCTAGAGCATGTCAAGAGATTGTCTTTGAAACTACAAAACTAGAAATGAAAGCGCTGTGTTTTTATTTGATTCGATCAAAGTGACTAGAGGGGAGGGGGAGAAATCACATCCTACAGATGCAGGCTAGAATTTAACTACTTCACACATAATGTGGGACCAGCTGATCTCATACAGACATAAATAAAGAGAGAAAACAAAGAGGTAAAGTCATTCTCGCTCTGAATACACTGCTTCCACAGATCACTGCTTCAGGGTCTGCCAAAGAGCAACAGGAACCCGTTTCAAAGCCAGAAAGAGAGAGGAAGCACATACCCAGCACTCTCACCATGGGGACACATTGTCAGTCTCCGGTGAAGGGCAGAGGAGCGAGCTCCTGTCAAACCAGGGAGAACATACTCCAAAATGCAATGGCCATTGGAATAAATAACCAAATACTTCCCATGTGACACAGTTCCATTGAGCCGACTGCAGGACAGCAGCAAACAGCAGCAACTGTCCAGAGGAGGGCTTGGTGCTATAGGCTGCAAAGGGACACGACCGTGATTCTCTTCATCAGAGCATTTGCTTCGATACATGCTCAACTCTGAGAGTATAAGAAGCAGAAATATATACTTTATAGAAGTACAAATCCAAATCACACTATAGATTCCACAGATGAAATAGATATCTATCACTGCCGTGTTCCCTAAGACAAAATATCTGGCAGGGAAATTTCTAACCGCAGAAGGTGAACCATTTACATCATCTCTGGGCCAAAACCATCCAGGCTTCACTAAAAACTAAGCAGAAGTCATTTTAACGAGTGAGGCAGACAAACAGCCTTGCACGGGAGATGAAAAAGTCCTCCAGATGTTTATTTTAAATGAAATTCAGAAGCCAGTATAAACCAGATCTTAAAACACCGAATAATCCTTACCGTCATTTGCATGAGAAAAACAGGAAAGAGGTTCCATCCTGCCGCTCTCAAACTCTCCAGGAATGTGCAGGGATAGATTTTGCTCCTAGAGTCTTCAGATCAGGGTTTGAAATATGACTGCAATCTGATGGCTGTTAACATGTTTCTCCCTTCCACCATACGCTTTGACGAGTGCTCAGCACGCACATACGGGGACATCCCGTGGGAAAGAAGCCTTTGACCCTCCTCACCAAGACTATTCAGAATTATGGATTGAAAAGTGTCTAAAAACGTCAGTCCTCAATCTTAAAAACTCCTTCTCATCTCGCTACTTCATTGAATGCCTCCTGATTGTGCAAAAGCAGAATGCTCAGGCGTCAATCTGAGTAGCTTGGGTGTTATGCTGACAATGTCTCTGGAGAAAGGAAGAGAAGAGAGGACAGATTTCCAATAGCTCAGGCGCTTCTTTGTAAGGAAAGCTGCTACACAGCAAGAGAGATAAATAAAGAGGGAAAGTAACACGCCGGAGAACTTTCACCAAGGTCACATCGGGATGCTGAACGCTACCCATCTGCAGGAGAAGATTTAGATGCCTATTCCTCTACACGTATCCATTTGCTTGTTGGCAGTGGCAGCCCTCATTAAACCAAACCGGTTCTAACCATGAAAGAAGGACATTGGGAAGATGATAGTCGCTAATAAATACAAAAGGAAAACCAGACAGTCAGTCCTGGATGGGTGCCCTGTGCTCCACGGCCTGTGCAGTGCACGACTCAGGAAGGGACAACACAGGCTATGGCAGCCAAAAGGACAGACTGCTCTGTTCTACCCAAATCTGAGGGCTCATAGCTTGCAGCAGAGAGTCTGTATCCATTTGGGCAACAGCAGAACCGGGGTCCCATGAGGAACAGGAGTTTTTATGACTTTATTGCCAGGCAGGGCCATCTATACGTTGCAGTCCCTTGTTGCTTTGAAATCAGGGCTGTGGACACATGGCAGATCACTGCAGGTAGACCAGACCAGAAAGAAAAAAAGCCCTGTCCCCCAAATATCACACCCGTTAGCGCTGTGCCCTTAACAAGAGCGTTTCTCACCCGTTTCAGCGATCTGAAAGACATGCTGGGCAAAATTTCAAGCTATGACAAAGTGATTTTATCACTTCTGTGCTGTTCGCTGCTACACAAGCCCCTGATTCAGCAGCATGTAATAAAATCTTCATTTGCATGAGAAGCACTCTCTGATCACAAAGTCTTCTGTTCCACAGCCCTCTTCCCAAACGACAGCATAACGACGCGAGCACCGCCGTCATTTTGCCGGTGACTCAGGTGGAATCTTTTATTTATGCTTCATTTGGAGAGGCTCTCAACGTTTTCATACAATTTTTTCCTAAAATTCAAGCAGTGTTTTTGCATAAGTCAAGAGCTGCACACATCCAAACTGTGCAAGCACGGTGAAGTTCAGCTATTACGCTTTCACCTGGGCTTTTATTAACCGTGCCACGTGAAGGACGTTTCAGATCAGCACACGGTGACCAGAAACTGCTCTAAAATGTCTTTAGCATTCAACAAGTTCAGTCTTTTCCAGTTTGCATTTACAGTGTTCAGTGTCACGACACGCAGCGCCCACAGAGGACATATTTCAAGGGAAAGGAAGGTGTAGCCATGCAAAGAACAATGCTGTGCCTGCAGTAAGATTAATCACTGTCATGGGAAACCAATAAAAGCAAGTATCTTGTTATCTTTCTTTACAAAGAGACTGTTAAAGCTTAACTATGTTAGGAAACTTTTTCCTTTGGAATAAATCACGAGTCTAATGTATGTGGGCAACACACACACACACGAGAATATGCCATTAACCTGCTCTCTCCTGATGCTGCAGGAGAAAGTCCACTGTTTCAGGGACAGGTCAAAGCCTTCCTACGACCAGCTCATGCCCTCTCCTGATGAGAGATCTCTCACTAAGGCCAGCCCCAGGCTCCCCCTGCCCATGTCAGGTAGCACCACCTCCCACTTTCAACTGTTTGCCCAAGTTAATCATGTCCCATGTATACACCCTGAAATCACAGCGGGCCCTGAGCAAACTCAACACAGAAATACCTTTCATCACCTCAGCAGCGTAGTCTCCATTTAGAAACCCTCTCCTTCACGTTAATCCAGTGCCAAAACGTTAGGATGTATGCTGTGCTGATCCAGAAACGGTGCTCATGCCGCTGCTGCTGCTGCCTCCTGTCTATCACTGAACGTCTAATCTTGCCTGTGGCCGTGGAAGGCCGGCCCTGTGACAACAGGCACTTTAAATTGGGTGGCTCAGCAACACATGTACACTGAATTTTTCAACAAGCTATTCTAAGCTGCTTTGCTAGCAATTTCTGGCCTGTACAGTTTGAAAGCACACGGTTCTGGCCCTCACAAAGAGCAGACCTGTAAATGACATCTTGAGGATTAAGCTGATTGAGATGCAATTTGCCTAGCAACCATTCATTAAGCAGAGTTCAGAAACAGGCCAGCAATCTATTCCACCTCCTTATCTGAGCAGTAAACAGATAACAGTCTCTACTGTGTCCTCTATCCTCTGGTTCAGACACATTGTAAACAGATTTTTCAGAAGTTTAAACTCCTACAGTAAATCTCAGAGAACAATCCTGCTCTCCAAACACGAGGGATTTGGTTTCACCGAGTGCCTTACAGGCATGAAACTGCTCTAGAATGAGGGTTAATGCAAATCAAATTGCGAATGCATTTCCAGTTCCTGTGCCTCCAATATTTTCTCACGTCAAGCACTAAGAGCCCATCCCAGTCATTAACAAAAAGTAAATCTTAATCACACAAGCGTTTGGCTTTGCTGTTCTGATCACTGGGAGAAAAAAAAACCCCTAAACTCAATAAAAATCTTATTCCTTTCTTTCATCTTCTGGAAGGAATCGATTGGCACTTCCAAATTCTTTGATAGAGGTTTTCCCCCCTCCCCTTCAAAGGAGAAAACAAAAGTCACGTCCTCCCTCCCATTAAGTGTTTCTCCCTCATAAAATAAGCACAATGGCAACGTCATCAGTGAAAATCAAACCAGCCATTTCAGCTTGGAGAATTGAGCTGAAAAGATTAAATGAAATCATGATTTTGCATAACTGTTTCCCTGCAAAAAACCACCTCTCCAACTGATAATACCCCATTCTGCTCCAAAATTAAACAACAAAGATTAGCACGGACATATTTAAGACTGTGTACCTGAATGGTTTTCCTTTGGAGTACAGTTCTTCTGGGAAATCACTGTGACATACAGCATGCTATTACAATTAAATATGCAAGAAAGAAGAATTAAACTGACTATGAATAATTAATACCCTCTAATACAACTTCATAAGGAAAGTCTGGCTGAATATTCCTGCAGATGAGATATACCTAAATACAAGGCACATCAGAGCCGGGAGCTTCGCTTTTATGATGGAGTCTAAAGCATCAAGTAACTTTATGGCTGCTACTCAACCCAAGAGGAGGTGCCAACCATCCGTGCCTCCCTCCTCCTGCTTGCTGCCCATCAAGCTCCAGAAAAGCTGGGAGAAATGCAAGTGTTGCAACAGTAGCTGCACTGCTCATCCACCACCTGGGAGGTAACAGGCTTCCCAAACACTTCCCATTAAAAAGCATAAAGCAATTAGCTGACTTCCCAGTAGAGAGAATAAAGCAAATATGATGCAACAATTACTTATATGATAAGATCAGGGTAAGGTTGTGAGACAAAAAACAATTAAAAAGGGTTGCAAAAGCTAAGGAATGCAGCTTACTTTCCCAGAATCTCTCTTAAGGAGACAGATACCATCAGCTCCCTGAGCAGACCTTCCTGTTTCAAGTTTACTGTTTCAGAGGCTGCAGAACATCAACTGTGGCTGGGTACGAACTCTCCATTCTCCAGCATGACTCTCTTTCCTTAGCTCCTAGAGGAAATGGCAATGAAAAACTATGATCCTGTTTCACCAATGGAAAGCTTAAACTGCTTAATAGTTATGAGAGTCCTTAAAAAAATGGGTCTTCAACTCATGGCACGTTCCACCACACACCTCCTGGGTCATGGAGGCACACTGCACTTGTTTGCACTCATTTAGCTGGAAATCCCCTGTTCCCCTCAGTGTACCCGAGCAGTACAGTACACACTCCCCACCCCACCACAGAGCACTACTTTTAGAGGTGTCTATTTGAGATCCAGCCAACATTTGTGATCACTGAAGCGGGACAGGGCACTGCCGGTGTATTTGCTGAAGGCGTCAGCCTGACAAAGATCCGTCCCTCAGCTCCAAGCCCTGCACTGCTCCCGCTGCCGGCTCCGCTCCTGTGGGATCCAACACTTCTCCTCTAAAGCAAACACCAACCAGGGCTCTTTCTGTGCACAAAGTCATGGTGGAAGTATGCTGGCTTAATATTAATTTTCTATTAAAAATTAATAGGATTAAATGAAGCTCGTGAGCCAGCAGGCACCAAGGTAGTTATTTTGCTGACGTGCTCGTTGCCTGGAGGAGTGGGATGCGAAGGACAGGCTGCAGTGTTTCTGTAAGATGGTGGCCATGAGGTTCATGTGCTGGCCAGGATGGGTAACAGAGGGCTCTTCCCCACGTTCCCCGTGGGATCCTGTGCTCCATCAGTGCTGTCTCACTCTGTTGGCAAGCGGCTCATCCCCCCAGCCAAAAACTGATGGGGAAGGTGAAGAGATCATCCGGGTGAAAACCGCTGCATCTTCTCACTGGAGATCCAGTCTTCTGGGCATTGGCTTTGATCCTCACCCCTGTGCCCCCTTCTCACTGCTAGAATTAATCCCCTTGCCAATAAGCATCCTGCAAATCCCCAGAGTTTACATAAGCCAAGTTTAACCTTCCGTCCCTATTAATGTGAACAGAGCAGAAAAAAATTAACCACAGTGCAACAACAAAACCCCCAACCCCCTGTACCTGCATTTCTAATTACACAACAAAACACACCATGTGGCAATATTTCCAAGCACCTTGCTGGGAATAAAATAGCCAACAGCTTCCATTTTGAGCAGTGGATGCAAGAGAGACCAGCACTGAGGCTGTCAGTGTTAAGGGAAGAAGAGGGAGGATTAAGGAAGGTGAAGTGACACGTAAACAGTGGTAACAATGTGAAGAATTAGAAAAACAGTCACCTTAAAAACTGAAGATTTCAAGATCTCTCCTACTTTTTAACGGCTTAGCCTACTTTTTCCAACCTAATTTGCATGATCAAAATAGGCCTCCTGCCAGGAAGCCTTAAAATGGCAGCCCCCTGTAGAGACAAAACTTCCCTCTCTGTAAGAGGCTGAAGGATTAATAACTATTCCTAAAAACATTTTAAATCCATTAATGCTGTTTAGTAAACATTTATTTAGAATTAGTGCAGCCATCAGAATTTTCTTTATCGTGCTCTACCATTGCATGTTATAAAAGCCTTTGACAGAGGAGCAGGTAACCCCTTAAACTCTTGTACAATCTCCAACCCTCTCCAAAAGCCAAGCACCCTCATGCTCCATCCAAAAAAAAAGCAACTTCAAAGCATTGTCCAGAATCAACCAGAAAATTCCAAACAGCTCTATGGGGTACTGGGCTGGGTAGCTGGAAGTATCCCACCAAGATGCCCAGGGCAGCCAGACTGGAGTACACCAACCCTGCTGACCTCTACTTGTGGCAATTAATTCTGTACACTGAAAAAAACACCCCAGGCTAGTACGATAGTAGTATGAAACTCTATATTACTGATGTACTGAAGATTTGGATTCTGCTACAAACACACAGCGCTTTATACAAATTTCTCTGAGCTATGTGTTATCCTTTCAGTGCCATCTGCACAAAACCAGCTTTATCTAAGCGTTGGAAACTAAAATAAATCATTTTTTTTTTCCTTATCTGTGATCTTGTCAGAGACAGACGCCACAGACCTGAGAGCTGGCTAGTGCAGGCTTGTCTAGCTGGAAATAAAATTACAGACACATCAATATGATTTATTTTTAATAAATAAATAAATAAGGCAAACCAGACCCTTAGTATTGAAACAGTCTCCTCCAGCACCCTCCCAGCCCACTGAAGACATCATATATGGCGTTAAAACTGTCAAAACTGGGATTGGCATTGTCATTTCCTCTAATAAGAAATGCCACAATCAAGAGACACATTTTGATTGCCACACACAATGAAAAGTACCTGCTTGTTCTCCACTTGCTGTATTTATTGCTAACAAAAGGCAGGACTGCCAGGCTTGGTAGGCTATTTTGTGGTTCTGTCAGCTTTCTGGCATGTCTGCCCCCACCAGATCATTAGAGGTGAACTCAGCTCCAGAGCACTCCAAAGTATTAATGATGAATGTGATGAATTTCTGTTTATCCTGCACGAACCACTCAAAGTTCTTGGGCTGCATTTCTCCAAGCACCTCATCCTGAGCATCTCTCATGTGCCAGGGACCTCACAGTAATCAGCACATTCTCACACTGGAAGCTCAACTGATGTAAAAATTGATCCCTCAAGATAGTGTAGCCCATGAGCTGAAAAACCTGAGTCCCAGAAGATACCTCATTTCTACCTTTGAAAGTCACCAAAGGCTGGTAAATAACTTAAGTTCTCCAAAAGCATTGCCAACAAGAGGAAATCCCTTCCTCTAGTCGAACACATTCTCTGACCGACAGCCGTGGCTAAAGGTTCCTACAGGATCACTGGAAACACTGAAATGGGTTTATTTTCTTATACAGAATAACTTTTAACATCTGCACTCACTGCTGTGAGACTGCAATGGATTTTCCTTGGCAAGTGAAGCTGTCTAAAGCACAGGTTATAAAAACTAAACACAAAATGTTTTTAGATCTGACTTTCCTCCACCGACTGCATTTTATCCACTTTCATTGGAAATGTTACATCAGAATAAAATCAGATTTAATTGGCTCTTAAATAACTGAGCAGCCACTTTAATTTTATTTCGTTGGCAAGAATTCATAAATCAAGCAGCTGAAATTCTAGTGGAGAATGACAAGTAAATAGAGCAGAACACACTGAAGGGGAGTACAAACACCACACGGTGAAAGGTGATTTTTCTTCCAACTTCCTGCGTCGCCATTTTATGGACATGGCAGAACTACAGCCACATAAATACCTGGCCCTAAAATCTGTCAGCCCCAGGATACCACACAGTTTATCACCAGCAGCTGCTTAACAAAGCCCAAGGGCTGAGATGATCCTGGCCCAACTGGAACTGCTAGGAGAATGGTTGGGATTTTCAACCTTGGGTGCAATTTCCCTCACGCACACTAGATGGAAGTATGTAAAATCTTAAATTCTTGCCTTCCTCAACTCCAATTTAACTGGTTGAAACCTTATGTCATACTGTCACATTCTGAGAAGCCTCTTTTTTTTTTTTGGTTCTTCATGGGCAACTTCACATCATTGATAATCTGTAAGTAAGAAAACACCCTGAAACATTAAACTAAGCTGTGCTGGAAATGAACATGAAATACGAGAGAATATACATCAGAAAGATGAAATACATTTATTCAGGCTAATTTCTCAAGTTTATGCTTTCCAGTTCTAGAGCATTTAAATAAAAATCACTAATGAGATCCTCCAGATAAGTGAAAGTCACATTATTTTAAAGGCTGAGGCTATTGTAAACAAAATCACAATTCTAAAAATACCACCTTGTCCATTCCCTGTTTCTGTTCATTCACGAGAGGTATAAAAGGCTTCAGAAATGCTGCTGCAGTTTTGACTGGGGGAAAAAAAAAAAAAACACCCCAAATTTCTAGAAAATACTCAGAGAGGTACAGGGAGAAAGAGGAACCTGAAGTCTCACACAACACCTTAAATGTGGATCAGAGCGGCAGAGCAGCAAACCTGAATGGAATTAAATTACACACAAATCTTCTGGAAAGGATCTTAAAAGTGACTTGTTCCAAAACAAGTCGTTACTAAATTTAAACACTGAAGAGTTCACAGACAGGAAAGCTAAAAAATCAGGCAGTGGTGTGAGCAGGAAGGCGGCGCTGGAAGCTGTTTCCTCTGCCTGCTCTGGCCTTGTCACGGATCGATTTTCCTCCACGCTCATTCACAAACACTCAGCATAGCTGTGAACAATTTAAAGTCAAAGAATGCACGAGTTACCAGCTCTAGGAACACTCCAGCCATTCCAGGCAAAAAGGCTGAGGGCTTTTCTGTAGTTGAAGGAAAACAATTCAGAATCAGAACTGACTGATATGCTGGAAAGGAAGGGCAAGCAAATACCTAACTCTTCCTGTCCACAATGAAGCTGAAGTATGTGACATTCCTCTGGCTTCAAAGGCAAAAAAATATTAAGAGCAGGAGAGAGCAGAAGTAAGAATGAAGGGCAGTGCTGGAGAGAAGAGTAATAAAGTAGGCATGGAGGGCTCTCCTTTCCCAGATGTTAAAAATGTATGCTTTTTCCATTCCAGATTTTAAAAAAGATTAGCAGAGGAGGAAGCTTACTCTGGAGAGTGGGAGCATCCTTGTGTTTTAAAAAGCCAGACTCATACAACTCTATTTGCATCCAACAGAATTTAAACTATATATACATATACACATACACACACACGGTATTGGCCCAAGACAGTAACGGGATGACATTTTTCAAAGTGCTCTGCATACAGAAACTGCTCAGAGAGGGGAAGAAAATGAGTGACAAGGCAAGAGCCACAGGAAAGAGCAGTGCTGCGATACACAAGGCCTCTGAACGCAGGCTCCAAGTTTATCAACACGAGGGGAAGAAAAAGGACAGCAGGATACAGCAAAGGGTACATCAGGGCCAGGAAAGAGCAAAAAAATATCCCCAATGCTCCACACTGACTTGGGTGATATTCTACCAAGCAAAAAACACACATTCTAGTCTTCTTGCCTTCTAGCAGCAAATCATTCTTCTCTGCCAGGAACCCCATACCCACCCTAGGGAAGGAATCACCTGGGAGGATGTGCGTGGTTACCATCTCATCCACGAGGAGCAGGACAGGGAGATCACCCAAGCAGGAGAAACGGAATTACAGAAAACAACAGGGTGCTAAGATCCACTCCAAACCGCCAAGCATGTCATTTCACCTATTTCCACTTGCTCTCACGTGGTTCCCAAATTAGAAACAATCAGAATCCTGCTGGAAACAATATACGGCACCTTAATTGGGTTGGCTGTGCTACACACGTCAGCAACCTATCACTTGGTAGATCCTTTTTTTTTTTTTCCCCTTTTGACTTTTGGGTTGTTTTTTTTTTTTTAAATCCTAAAAATAGCTTCACTTTCATGGTTCACCTTGCCTTGCATCACATCACTCCAGACATTGTATGGAAGGGAAAAAGCCTTCTCGCTCGTTGCACACCAAAGACGCTGCAGAGTCCACTGGGGCTGGAGGCAGGATCTGTCACCCGTTCAGAGTGCTGCTGAAAGGTTTGTCTCACACGGGTTGCATTTTGCAGGAAACTTGTTTTCTAACACATCTCTCTATGCTATACCCATCACTGAACCTATTCAAAAGCCTGGAGCAGTTCAGTTATCTCTAAATACATCAACACTCAATTGCTCCATGCATTCCAAGCACAACGCTGGCCAGAGGATCAGAATCACTGCACGAGGCTTGAAAACCTCCACTAAAAACCTCTCCCAGCTTTCATCCCAGCATGGCCCAAGCACTGAACCCCCGCTATTTCAAACCACAGCCAGAGTGCAGCCAAGCTAACGTTCTTGTGAAATTATTCCACTGATGAAGCATCACCACTTTCTTCACGAAGCCTGGAAACTTGGACTCGTCTTCAAACACAGCACAAACAAGCTGAGCAATGGGAATAGGTAAAGTCTACCTAACTCCTGAGCACAATGGGAGGATAATTAGAGCAACAATGTACCAAATGCAAAATGAGCAAGGAGGCAAGAGGAGACACCCAGGCAGCACGTACTCAATCAAGGAAAAGAGGTCTAGAGGGTCTATGAAGCAGATCAGCCACAGGCCACGGTCGTCATCACTTTTTTTAAGCACCCATTTAAATCAAACTGTTAAAAAGATGGAGATCAGCAGCTGATGAACACCCCAGCCTCTGTCAGCTCCAGGCCAAGCTAAGCCTTTGTATCAGCTTGCTAAGCTTAGCTTTTGAGGAAGACAATCCATTGGGAAAAAGATATCTTTGGGCAAAGTGAAAAACAACCTTTCTGGATGCCAGTCAGCACTCTGCCTTTTCAGGAGCTCTGCTCCTCAGCAGCTGAATCAGTATTTGGAAAGCAATTTTTATTTTGGAGAAAGAAGATGAATAGTGTGACAAACTCATTTTAGCATTCATATTCAAACCAGTGATCTGCAGTTAAAGCTCTCAAAGACTGGGAAGATTTTCATCTGAGCCATAAAACACAACGGGGAAACGGGACTATGGCAATACCACACAAGGAATACAAAGCTCAAGTAGTCACTCAGCTTCCCAGTTTGAAAACATTTAAAGAGGCTGAAAATTGGAAACAGTGGGGTGATACACTCCAGTCACAGATGCAGAAAACTGTGAAAGCTTTACTCATCTTCAGGAGTATCTTACCCCAGTCAACAGCCTTAGAGGAGACAGCAGGCCCTGGTCATGGTCTACAACACAACAGAGTGACCTGTTATCCAACCATTGGGTGCAGTTATGTCACTGAGCTACATGTTCTTAATTACTTAAAAGTTCTGATCACCTGTTAAATAAATGGAGCACATCAATGTTCTCAGTGGTGTATTTAATGATTCCATAAATCCCAGAATTCCTGGAAGCTACCAAGCGTCAGAGAAATAGAATTACTTCACCTCTCATCTGCATACATCAGGAACTCCCCTCATTGTTCCCTTGGGGAAGATGAGTGAGCCAAGCAGTATACGGGACACAAAATATCCCAGCGATGGAGGCTTTGGGGTGAGGGCAGTCACCTCCATCTCCTTCTCCACCCACCTCCCCATGGCAGCCAGTAATAAGTCAAAGTGAAAACCAAAGAAGAATAAAGATGAATGGACAAACCAAGGTGAAAAAGTATTGCAGTAGGGAGGAAGCACACGGAATTTCTATCCCATGTGGAGGCATTTCAAGCAAGCGCAGGTGAGGATACAAGCCAAGGCTCCTGTACATGGAACAACAGCCTGTGCTTCTGGGAAACGCAGATCCTTCAGTCCTTGACTAAATCCTTACTTTGCCTCTTGATCAGGTGACAGTTCCCAGAAGCCAACGTAGGTATAAAAGCTTCTCTATCACAGGACAACTTGAAACAAATACAAATAAGACTTAAATGAAGGCAAATACCCAAGTTCCACAGAACATAAGGGTGCCTTAATTTTACATTTAGAGGGAAAAAAAACCCCACAATACTACGTGGACACACTCCAACATATTTGTTAAATGTTATTAACAGAAATAGCACCCCAGGCTGTGCTCAAGCAGAAGCAGTTTGCAATGGGAAGGGAAAGGAGAATCAAAAAATACCATCTTATTAAAGGGTATTTTTTTGCTGCTAAGCACGTTATTTATTCAACTGAGAGGCTGACTAAATGACAGAAGGATAACAGCAAGTAAGGTCACTGCTTAACAACAGAATCAAAGCTGATCCTTAACAGAATTTAAGCACCTGCCTTTTCTTTTATCTCAGCACAAAATGAGGGGGTTTTTTTCCCCCCTCTTTCCCTTTTGAACACTTCAAAAGCCCTGTAACACAACCAAATCGACAGCAAGCGCGAAGGAACAGAGAGCATGCCAGCATTTCTCAGCAATCATCTTTCCCTTGTCATCCATTATGTCAGATTTATCTATTTTTTGCTTAATTCTTGTTCCAGCAATACACATCCTTCCTCCCTCTAGACTATCAGGCTGGCTGGGCTTGAACTCAATATGGCTTCTTAAAATAGTTGAGAAATACTGAAAATATTGGAAGCCACGCTTGTGAATTGCAGCCTATTCATCTCCTAGCTCCAGCTCGACCTGTGACTCGCCCAAGAAAAGGGTCAAGCTCTGATTTTCTTCACCCCTGAAATTCTATCCAACTGCACGGCTTAAATATCATTTAAAAAACAACAATTGGCTTTTCTTCCGTGGAAGCATTTTCCCTCAAAGCTGAGATCCTGTATTTATTGCACATCTAACCCTCTTGTTTCCTCTGACTCTTAACTTGCTTTTGATCCAGACCTTCATCTGATTAAAAACTACCCATTGGCTCGCTTTCTCTTGTCACTGTGGGGTTTATTCCCCTTCCCCAGAGTTTTCAGACCCTCTGGACTGCCTTTACAGGACACCAAACCCACCTCAGCGCTCTCCTCCGGCTGCCAGCTGGGGAGAGCCTGCTCTCTCCAACCTCTAATGTCTGCAATATGCTTCAACAGCATCTTTCCCCACTGCTTTAGGTATTTAAACAAACAGACACTCTAACAAGTTCCAATTCTTTGAGGTGAAAAAAAAAAAAAGAAGACTTGATGAAAAACACACACGCTTGTAAAGAAAAAAAAAAAAGCAACTATCACCAGCATCTTCCCTCACTGCCTACGTAGCACCCATCACTGAATTCTCCTCAGCTGGCTGCTGAATCAGACAAAGTTTCTACAGCACACACACAGACTAAACCCCAACGCCCCACACGTCCACAGGATTTGTTCAATCACAAAGTCACCGCCGTTGCTCCGGCACAAATGACATCACTCGGGAACCCAAGCTCATCTCCTGAGAGCGCGCTCTCCTGCAGCTCCCGGTGCAACAAAGAACTGGGTTGGTGCAAGAAAGACCTAAAAGTAGCATGGCAAAAAAAGAAAAGTTGGGTTGTTTTTTTGTTTTTTTTTTTTCCAAATGAACTCGATGTTTTCTCGAGGTGATTAAAAGAAAGGGGGAAATTAAGGGATGTGGTAAGAAGTGAAGGGAATGAATTATTACTCAGCTAACTAACCTGTGTGTTTCATTCAGCCTAAAACTTGTACTGAGCATTAGGGGAGATATCAAGGGGAGGATAAAACGTGTCTGTAAGCCCCTTGCAGGTGCAGATCACAGAACCAAAAGCGTTCCGAGCACTTTTTTGCTCTCACGAGTGGACCGAGAACAGCCAAGTCAAGCCCTGCAGCTTTCCTTCACGCTTGAAAAACGGTCGGTAAGGGAATAAAAACGATTTATTAACGATATCTCTGGTAAAAAACAAAACACACAGAAAGACACTTTTTCCTGGGGAAAGGATGACACAAAGGATTTGAACACATCGCAACCGCAATTCCTCCCCCCATCCCATCCCCATCCCCATCCCCTTTTTCTTTTCCCCCCCCCCTTTTCCCCGAAGGCGTTTCTCTGTCGCGACGGCTGACGATATGATCGCGATTCCCGCTGTGGCTTTGATGTCGAGGGGAAAAAGGTATTTGGAGCCGCAAGCGCCGGGGTTGCTGAGGGGCCTTAGGCCTCCTGGCAAGGACGAGCCGGGAACTCGGGACTGAGGGAGGGGATGGAGGCAGGGAGGGTCTGGGGTCGCTCCCGGGAGAGCCGGTAAAGCCGTCCCCGCGTCCCATCCCTCCACCGCCTCCCGGGAGCGGCCCCGCAGCACTGTCGCGACATGGGGCGCGACACGCTGCCTCTAGAGAAATGGGGGAGGGGATATCGGGGAAGGACAATGAAGGAGGGGGAGGAGGGGAGGGGGGGAGGG